>NW_019059680.1:95844-109596 GCF_000696155.1 Zootermopsis nevadensis
AAGATTTCTGTCTTCTGGGTTGTTGCGCTGTGTAGTCTGGTCGATGTTTACCAACGTTTCAGAGGTCATACTGCCTCAGTCATCAGGGCAGTATGACCTCTGAAACGTTGGTAAACATCGACCAGACTACACAGCGCAACAACCCAGAAGACAGAAATCTTCATTCTCACCGCTGTGAGAACCTCAAATCTTACATAATAATATTACAAAATTAACATAAAATAGAATATTTAACTCATTCAAAACAGTACAATTTCTACAGCTACTCAGTATCAGTTTATGTATTTATTCTTGGTTAATTTAATAATACTGTCAATATCTCAGTAGAAGTTAATTTTGCATAAACTAGCTGAAGTGAGTTTGATAAATTTCAACAAGGACTCAAAACAGAGAATTTTATCAACGTACACTGAACCTGAGCAATCTTGCATTATGACTAATATTCTGCTCTGGACCCACACAAAGGACATTTTAATCATACCAACAGCATATTCAGCGCAAAACAGAATAATCTTGTGTAAGTCAAAGCAGAAAAGAATGAAGAGTTATTGAGAATGATCAAATATAGTACGGTACTCACATTCTTGTGCTCTGCGTCAAGGGCGTCCCACATTGAGGCAACAATCTTTGACACCTCACCAAAACTGGCATTTGGGTTCTGTCCCTTTATGGCAGCCTGAGTGTCACGGAAGAAGAGGGCATATGCAGACACCGGTCTGGAGAACATAAAATACAATATACAGGTATCAATTTTCATTTTCAAAATCATTTTAAAATAATGTGATGTTGAACATCATACCTTCAACCTCTCAATGTCCACTACTGGACATAGAACTCCCATTTGGGGATTTTAGCCATATGCTACCACGCTGGCCAGTGCGGGTTGGTAGCGGACAAACATCCATGCCTTGATTGAGACTCGAATCCACGGTCGCAGCAGTCAGGCGCACGAGGACCATGCCTCAGACAGCATGGCTACTGCGGCCGGTGCATATGAGATACACAGTTTATATTCTTCTGAACCTAGATGGTCATATTAACTGGACCTACCCATTAGCTCAACAACCGCCTCTGCTATGGACTGGAAGAAATCTAATGTCTAATACAAGTGAAAACAACCATTTCTGAACTATCCAGTGGTCTAGTGGCTAGCACATACTTACAGGCCTAACATGAAAAAACGTTCCACATTCGTTACCATAAGCTGTCATTAACATCGAAATAAAAAAGTGGTAAAAGATGTGTCAGTGCAATCACAATGAATCACATGAAGACTGGCAGTAGAATCAACTCCCTAAACATCATTTCTCTATTTATTTGTAGTTTATTTATCAACGCTCTCAGTAATCCAGACTAACATCTAATGATAGGATGATTAATAAATAACAGATTGGAAACAATGCAGAAGGAAGTGGTCGTTGCCTTTAGGTACTATAGCAGCATAACAACGTCTATGGGCCAAGATTAGGAGTGATAACCACTTGACTTTGACATTCTATCATAAAAAAACAGGCTGTATTTGTTCTTACATGTGGATGAAAAACTTGACTTGCCTTTTTGAGATGGAAAAAGGGTGTCTGAGGGATCATGAGATCATAATGACAAGGAACACATCTGGATGTAGGAGATATCACGTGATCAAAATGAATGGATAAAATTATGTGATGAAGAGTTTCATAATTTCTACGCTTCAAGTCACATAGATACAGCTATTAAGGAAAAACTGCACGGAAGACTAACTGGGAAACCTAGATGCAGTTGAGGATAAAATTCAAACTGATTTAAAAGAAAATGGTTTCCATGTGCTCAGGAAAATATAAATACAGGATTTTGTAATAACAGTGCTGAACATCCAGGTTTATTAACAACATTAAATGTTGTGTTTTTGACAGCGTCCTTCATTAAACAAAACGTATGCACGCAGCAAGTTCGCTTTCCTAGCAACACCTTATTTTATTAGATAAGTAAGTATCAACTACTGAAGACGACTTTGTACCGTCAGGTTATTCAGCCTACTTTAATAAGAGACTTGCGGAGACCAACAGAAAGATAGGTCTGCAGGTCTAGTTTTACGTCCCAAAAACCTTAGAGCCGCATTATTTCCACTAAATTTTAGAAAACAAATCGACGCACTAAGTCAAACATTTCCCAACGAACAGCAAACAGTTACATTATGCCGCGATATTTTAAAAATATGTTTTAAAAACGATGAAAGTTAAATTCTCCTTGTGTAATGTGTATTCATGTATCACGAATCAAAAAACAAACTGCTTGGGAACCTCTACAGCACGTAACAAGTAGTTCGACACCCTGACTCAGCAAGAACTGCCTGCGGTCATCGGTCGGCCGGCGACGTTCTCTTTGCGGTCAGCCATTATCTCCGCCATAATTTTGTTATCAGGCCAGGAGCCTATATCATATGTTAAATTGTAACGTGTTCCATATAGGCTATATACCAGGGGTTCTCAACCTTTTTTCAATGCAGTACCACTAATTCTAATTTAACACATTAAATGTACCACTAACCAAATGCGTTCAGGGAAAACTTATTTATGTTAATATTATCTTTTGATTTTCTTACTTAGTTCGCGTACAACTCAATATTGGCTCGCGAACCACCAGTGGTACGCGTACCATAGCACTTCGGGGACGTAATATTCAGGTTCTCACAGCGGCGAGAATGAAGTTTACTGTCTTCTGGGATGTTGCGCCGTGTAGTCTGACTAGCGTTTCAGATGTGCTTACAGCGTCCACCATCAGGGCTGATCAATGCTCATCGCCCCGATGATGAGGGCAATAAGCACCTCTGAAAGGTCGGTCAACTTCTATGAGTCTACAAAGTACAACATCCCAGAAGGCAGTCGTCTTCTTTACCGGCGTGTTTGTGTGCTGTGATCTTACATAAAATCTTGTTAACAAAAATTTTCCAGAAACTCTCTTAGAGGTCATTACCGTATTCAGAATTCGTAACAAAAACCACGTGTTCTCTTCTAATCTGTGATAAATCACAATTGATTCTCACACCATCAATACCACAGGAAAAACACCGATATTTTCTCAGAGCTAATGTGTACCCTAAACTGAATAAAAATACATAAAACACCGTAAGTAGATAACAAAGAACTTTAAACGAAAAATGTAGTGTGATAAATTCACAACGGTCTCAAAATGCTGGGAGTCCTTTCTAGTTTATTGGCAATAAATGTAAAAAGTGGGTGTTGCAATATGAAGACATAATTTCAAGTGCGAAAACGTCCTACTTATTCCCAGTCCTAGACACGTTTTCCATTCACGGCTGTATTCAACCCTTGTTGTAATTCAGAATGATATATATAAAACAGTATATTTAAGATCTATGGCCCTGACTACTTTACTCAGCTGTGATGGATGTATCAAGCAATGGGGACAGACAGCCCCTAGAATCAAATTATCCATGTTTTCTCTCCACTGGCAGGATGGCGCAGTGATGCTGTGAGGGGAAGGTGATGTAGGGGGGAGCAGAGTAATGTTTTATGGAAAGAGAAGCTGTTACTGTTATCGAACGGAGACGAGAGTGAGCGAGAGCAACCGGGGGGAAAGGGGGTTTGCAGAATGGATCTTTCTGTACAATCAATAAAACATGGCCCATTTAAATTGCAGTATACGTCTGTCAAGCAGGCTACCTCATCTCTGATACCCCACCCGCCCTCTTCTCTGTCTATGCAAGCCGCCACTGCCCACTCTTGTATATATGCTATGACGAAAATTGGAAATTCATGTGTCTGACTACGCAGCAAGCAAAGAAGAAGAAAGGAGCAGTAATGTCCATGGATACTGAAGTGATTGGTAATGGCGATGATAAGTCCGTTAGGGGGATGGATAACTTTTACAAGGAACACGCCCGATGAAAGTAAATATGCAAACTTTTATACTTCACTGAGTCTGAAGATGACTGTCTTCTGGGTTGTTGCACCGTGTAGTATGGTAGAAGTTTACCAACGTTTGAGAGGTCCTTGCTGCCTCCATCATCAGGGCGATTAGTAAGCCGCGCCCGCGTCATGATAATGGAGGCAGCAAGGACCTCTCAAACGTTGGTAAACTTCTACCATACTACACGGTGCAACAACCCAGAAGACAGTCATCTTCAGACTCACCGCCGTGAAAACCTCAAATCCTACAAACATAAACTCTACTAGTTCGGTCTTTCTTCATATCTCTTGCTTCTGGACCACACACGCGACATCTGCGGCAACAAGCCGAAGAGGAGAATGTGAAGAAAAACGCTTTACGCCTGCCACACGACATCTGATCAGAAAACATAGGGCAGGACTGTCTTAAAATCAGTTAAACCGCAGGCTATGAGGTTCCCTCAATCAAACGGTTGTAAAGCTGATATGTGTGAAGATATGGCGGCCGTCAGAATGGAATTAAAGAAGCTTCGATGCTTCGCTAGAGAAAGAAACCCTAGCCAACTACAAAGCGAAGACGACTGTAATTAAACGAAATGAGTGGTAGTACGAGGCAATCGGTGGGAAGGGATATAATCCCACATCCCCCCAGCTACTTACCAGACGTTAATTGCGTAATAATAAATAATTTATTTTACGTTTTCAGTTAATTAAAACTTTTAAAGTAGTCATTAATCACTGACGTAATTTGTGTCTCGTTGAAATGTGGAAGAAATTTAGAAACTCGCATCCAAGCTGACTTGGTACTGTATTACGTAAAAGAGATTAGACTCCAGCAAAAGTCTTTGATAATCTTCCAAAGTAGGCAGAAGATTCAGACCGGAAAGAGATCTTGATTTATCTTCATTACGAATACAACGATTGCACTTCTTACGGTTTAGTAAAATTAATACTAGTCTTCACTCTACGTTTTGAAAGAACAAATTCTGTTTTCATATTTGTTTTGACAACTGATATTACCTGTTGTTTGGACACCATTTAAGCCAATGTAGTTTCTACACGGTGAGGCTGGTAGTCTAACTTCGGACGTACTCAAAATGTCTCACTAAACGACAATCAGCAATACGGACAGTAAAAGGACAGAACTTTTATCACACACATGCACACATTTCTTGTATTCTCGCTGTTAAAACCAACTTACGGAATCCACGTTGTTCTGAAAACGAAAACCCCTTATCCACGAACCCATTTCGATTTTCTTTAGACACATTAACAGTAAATAAATTAAACCATTAGGCCAATGTTGCTTTTTTTTTTAAATCTTTATCCTCTTTTAGCTGCAGGTGTTGAGGTACTCATTCATTCATTTAATCCTATTAGACATTCGGTAGGACTCCTTGGACGAGTGATCAGCCCGTCGCAAGGCCTCTACCTGTACACAGGACAGCACAACACAGAAAGACGCGAACAAACATCCATGCCTTGAGTGGGATTCGAACCCACGGTCCCATTGCTCAAGCGCACGAGGTGTATGCCTCAGACCGCGTGGCCATTGCGACCGGCTTGTTTTAATAATGCAGTCCGAAATTCGTTTGGGTACTATCACGTGTATAGCACCACACAGAATTAGTAGGCCTATGTTATAAGAATTCTGAGTCGAGTGCCAAACACTCATGATCTTAGTTCAGTATTCCCACAAACAGGCCCTGCAAGAATTTCTCAGTGGTTTCGAAGTTCTTTAAGGTAATCATCAATTTGAAGTAAAATGATATTATTAAAACGTTATTTTAATTTATTAATAAATTAGTTTACTATAGTACATTATTAGAAATGGCAGTAAGCTGCTTACAAATACGGACGAAGAAGAGGATATACGGTAAACTGAAAGTCTACTTCACAATGAGCCGACGTCCGCGATACGAATGATACCAGTTTTAATCACCAAAAATAAACACAACAAACAAAAGACTGCTGCAATAAAGATACTAATTTAGGTATGGAACTGCCTGCATTTATATTTCGATATTTTATACATTAGTAACAAAAAGGTTTGACAATTTTTCTTGGATCAGCCAAACCATTCACAGCAGGAAGCCACGGCGTGGCTTAAAATTCTTCCTACATTTCTTACTAGAAACAGAAACTACCTTTACTCTGCGACCAGCTAAGCGAGTGGGCCTAAGAGAGGACGTGAGAATGTGCTGCTTGGTCAGGGCTAACACCCAACTCACACCTCGGTGAAAGAAGAGTATGTGGAATGATTGTTGGCAGGTAAAAAGTAATTAATTCTGAGAGAAATCTGCCACTGTGCAGTTTCTTCCAGCACGAATATTTCTTTAGGACACCCTGAACTGTACCTCATGCTCCGCGGTAGGATGCCACCGTCTAGCCACCTAAATCAATACTTGCAAAACAAATGAACTCATATGGAGAATGTTTCTTCACGAAGTACGTTCTGGAACACCTGGAATGAGGATCTTTATCCACGTTGCAGCAGGCAAGCCACTTTTGACAACAAACCACCAGTCACTAGGCCGATTCTAATGGATTAATTCAAACACTCTTCCAGTCCACATACACTGCAATACGTTTGGTTTCGAGACACGCCTATATTTCTGCAACCCTCCCTCGTTAGAAGGCCGGTATTTTATCGGAGCTCAGTTATGTCTAGGCTTCAGTTATTCTGAACAGAGAATATCATCATTGTTGTAACTTTTATTTTGTAACCCAACAGCTAACACAACCAATTATTGACACAATTTTGGAACAGCATAGCAACAACTTACAAGAGAATATTGAAGAAAGTTGTCGCATTTCACTGGGGAGGACGTAAAACACGTGGAGGCCGGTAGATCAGTGTTAAATACAAAATTGTACGAGGGTCGCTCATTAAGTAATGCCCCACATTTTTTTTTCTCAGCCAATAATGAAGATAGAAAAGTGTACTTTTACATGCTTGAGATTTGATGTTTCCCGCGTTCGTGTACGGAGTTTCAAATGATTCCAACCGATAGCGGAGCTGTAGTGAACTGTTAAAATGGCGTCTGTGAACGACTCTCGTTACAAGCAACGAGCTGTAATTGAATTCCTTGTTGCTGAAAAAGAAACGGTGGTGAACATTCATAAACGTTGGTGTGCTGTGTATGGAAGCTGTGCAGTCGATAGGAGCCCCGTTGGTCGCTGGGCTAAGAGAGTTAAAGCTTCAGGAAGTGAAGAAACCGAGCTCCGTGATCTGCCGCGCTCTGGGCGTCCTGCCGTTGAACCGCGCGGATGCCATTATTCGTGAGGATCGGCGCATCACAACTCGACAATTGGCCCAACAGCTTTCAGTCAGCAATGGAAGTGTGATTGCAATTATCCGGGCTCTTGCATATTCGAAGGTGTGCGCAAGATGGGTTCCACGAAGTCTCACAGCAGACCACAGGATTCAAAGGAAAACGATTTCTTCTGAATTGTTGGAGCGTTTTGATGCTGAGGGAGAGGTCTTTCTGTCCCGGATCATTACAGGTGACGAAACCTGGATACACCACTTTGAGCCAGAGACAAAAAGGCAGTCAATGGAGTGGCATCATCCTCAATCACCGAGAAAGAAGAAATTCAAGACAACTCCCTCCGCCGGAAAAGTCATGATGACTGTCTTTTGGGACAGTGATGGGGTCATTCTTGTGGATGTGATGCCAAGAGGTGCGACCATCAATTCAGACGCGTACATCAGGACCCTGAAAACCCTCAAGAAGCGTTTTCGACGAGTTCGGCCTCACAAGCATCCAGCAGAAATTTTGCTCCTGCACGACAATGCACGCCCTCACACAAGTCTGAGAACCCGGGAAGAAATCACCAAATTGGGTTGGACGGTGCTACCCCATCCACCCTACAGTCCAGATCTGGCACCCTCCGACTTCCATCTCTTTGGGCCCCTTAAAGATGCTATCCGCGGAACAAGATTTGAAGATGACGAGAGCGTGATTCAAGCAGTGAGGACATGGCTACGGGGACAGGACAAGAGCTGGTACCGGCAAGGCATGCATGCCCTTGTTCCACGCTGGCGTAAAACCGTACAAGTTGATGGGGACTATGTGGAAAAATAGTATGTGTAAAGGAAACATTGATTTATATTGTCACTAAATTTGAGCCATCTTGAATAAATATGTTCTGAGGAAAAAAATGTGGGGCATTACTTAATGAGCGACCCTCGTACATCACTTACTTTTGCGGTTCGTTAGGATCTCTCTTCTTCTTTTTCTTCTGAACCTTCGGCTTCTTTTGAATTTTTGCCAGTCCGTTATCTGCCGGCTCTGGAGACGGCCGCTTCATGCCAGCCATCTGTAAAGCAAATTATTTATAAAATAGGTTATTGGGAGTATCTGCATTCATTTTTAAAACGCATTTTACCAGACTCTACAGAATACTGAAGCAATTTTAGTGTCACATATTCTTCCCTTAACAAAATATACACACAAAAGGTGACAAATAATTTCTACAGTTTATAGCAAAAACAGTTCTGAATCCTGTATTTTAAGAAGTTCACAAGCAGCACCATCTAATCCTTACAGAAGTTAAAGGGGATGAAAGTTAGAGCAACGTGCGCAGAAGAAAGAGACCAAGAGCGTGATGGATGTATTGCCCAACACAACCAATCTCAGAGTGACTGCTTAGCGATGGCTAAACTACAGCAACGTCACTTGTGTGACAATATTACTACTCCTGTAACATGGCGCCAAGCCGCGGAGAGGCAAATGTTTAATACTCCGTGTTTAGCCTATGAATAGAACGCAGCCAGAAATAATGTTATGGTTACATTGAAGGGAAGAACCATAATACTGCAAATAGAACTGTCAGACGGCGATTTTAAATCTGAAACAACCACAAAAGGCTACACCTCTAGAAAGACTGCTCTAGAGAAATAACTGTATCACGTCGCGTCTACTTTAAAAAGCAGAATACAGTGGATTCCGGTTAATTTAAACACATCGGGACTAAAACACTTTGGCCCAATTAAGCGGCTACCCCAATTAAGAGAAGTTCCACGTAAAGAGTTAAAAAGGTTTGTTCTTTAAAATTTGTCCCAAATAAACGGCTGCCCCGATTAACTGATGGCCCAATTAACCGGAATCTAATGTACAAAGAAACTCACATGAGAGAAAATATAATAAAAGATTGTTAACTGCATTATTTAATTTTTGATTCAAGTTAAATAACTTAAAAAATAACCTTGTTGAGCAATGACTGTAGAAATAAACAAGATTATCTAATTTAGCATTTCAGTAGCATTTAGCATAAAAAGTCTTCCATGTAATGAAAATGGTTAAATTCGAAATATGGCAGTTAGGGGATGGGAGGTGGCAGCCAGTTTGTCCACCACAGCTAGAACTGTACACCGGGGCACAATTGCGCGGTTAGTACACGATGCAACAAAGGGGATCTGCCACTGTGAGCGGCTGTAAACAGCTCCATGGTATCACTATATACTGGCAAGACACAGATATTTACGATCTATCCACCAGAAATAGCGTATATGAAAGGATACTATTTCAATAGTCTTCTAGGAAAACGATTAGGTTGTGGAATGGATTGATCTGACCCAGGATAAGGGCCAATAGAGCGCTGTTGTAAGTACGGTAATGAACCTTTGGGTCCTATAAAAGGCCAGGAATTCCCTGATCATTTGAGTGACTAACATCTTCTCAAGAATAACTCTAATACCTGCATAGAGCTGGTTTAGTTAGCATCGGAAATTAAATTCTATAATCAATCGTGTAGCCCGTTCGTCCGCTTCACAAATCAGCAGCATCAGATCGAAATCGCCACCAACTGCCTGCACTCTGTGGGCTTTCAAAATTCCCCCAACCATTATACATTCACCTGAAGATGGTAACTGCGAAAGCCTAGTGACAAGAATAATTCCGTGGAGCAGAGTTCTGTTTGTGATGTTTACTACCAGCTAGTCAAGAAATTCCTCGCCTTTCATGGAATCAGATGGTTAATTACCATGGCCACAAAATCCCGCAAGCAGTCCCTCTCCTAAGTCGCACAGTCCACAGTCTCCCACCCTATTTCCTTAAGATCAAGTTTAATATTTACATCCCATCGATGCTTACAAATACGAGGGTCATTCCAAAAGTAATGAACCATATTTTTTTTAAATCCAATTTTCAATTTACAATTTTGTTATTCACACAGTGGATAGGTAAAGCCTTCAGGAACAAAATGCTACTTTTCAATGTAGTCTCAGTCCCTCTCAACTGTCTTAAGCCACCTCGGCGCTACGGCATGTATGCCCTCACGGTAAAACTCGGGATCAGCGCTTTTGAGTCACTTATTCACAGATGCCACAAGGGAGTCATAGCCCTCAAACTTTGTCCCACGAATGCTGCCTTTCAGTTTACCGAACAGGTGATAATCTGGCGGTGCCAGATCGGGACTCTGTGGTTGGTGTGGCAACACTGTTCACCACAATTTTGTGATCGCAGCGGACCACCTCGCACAGTCCTTCGAAAGTCCCATATTCTCCAACATTCTGCACACACTGGCTTCGGCAATGTCCAGTCGGAGCAACAGTTGTTTCACAGTCATGTTGTTCACCCTCTCAACATTAGCGTCCGTCAGCGCTGATTGTGGCCTTCCGACGCGCGGCAAATGGCAAATATTTGCATGTCCATCTTTGCCTGATGTTCTTTGTGCCCAGCGGCTACCTGTGCTGCGATCGACAGTATCCACCCCGTACACCTTCTGCAATCGCTTGTGGATGTTTCCCACGGTCTCGTTCTCACACACCAAGAACTCGATAACAGCACGTTGTGTCTGACGAACGTCAAGGACGGCAGCCATGTTTAACGAATTATACACATGTGCCACTTTCGGGAGAAGGATGAACTAAGTTATAGTACAACCGGGACTAGTGTATATGTGTTCTGTGTGAATAGCAACACGTAAGAAAAAAGGCGGATTTTTTAAAATATGGTGCATTATTTTGGAGTGACCTTCGTACAACTTGCCATCTCCTCATGCGTGCTACGTGCCCTACTCATCTCATCCTCCATAATTTCATAATTAATATTATTTGCTTACGGGTATAAGTACGATTATCTTAATTATGTAATTTTCTCCAGTTTCCTGTCACTTAAAAGTCTTTTTTTAAAAATATTTTTCTATAAAATCATAAACAACATTCGTTTCTTACGGTTCAGTGGCTTACAGAATTCGTTATGACGTTCGTGTTTCCATTCTTATCCTACAATCGAAATATGGTGTCAGTGTCTATTACATTATCCATCCTTTTCAACCCTCCATAAAAGCTTGGTATAAATACGATCATCTATATGAGGTGCCAATTTTCTTTCTTTTTTAAGCTATTCTAACAAAAGTTGAAGTCGTCAGAACTTCCTCTCTTTTTATAAAGAAAAAAATCACTTAAAACTTTATACATTTATAACTATGCTTTTATAGTCGGACTTTAGAGAACATCCGTCCGCAGAAGCAATTCCGCGAGAGAAAAAATCTCTTTACACACACACACACACACAAAGGAAACATGGATTCTAAAATTAATGTGGGAAGGAATAGATTGTGTAGCTTTCCATAACTGCAACTTTCTTATACAAAAAGTGCGAAACATTATAGCACCGAGGTATACTTCACTGTCAGCAATTGACGTTTAGGTAGACACGTCAGTGACCTATATTAAATTTGATATAACGTACAACAACATCGATTTGGGAATTACTGAAGTACGAGATCGAAATAGCACGTATTGTGTATCTCCAATACACAACGTGTGAACCCGTCAACAGATTGCAACTAGAACAGTTCTTTCACCACTCTCTTCATTATAAATAAACACAGGTCACCAGTAGATAGTGAATAGTTTAATAAAATTCATCAATTCAAATGTACATAAACAAATATCATTTCTGAACAAACCCGTACTTCAGTAAACCCAGATACGTAGCTATATATGAATGAATTATATAAATCACGTAATTTAAAATACAGAAATTAAAGATGAATATGAATGAATTCTGGAGGTAGCGCCGGGTTGTGTATTAGGCGGTTGCCAACATTTCAGAGGTTCTCGATGACTCTATCACCAGGGCGCAACATCCCAGAAAAAGTAATCTTAATACTAACGCAATAACAAGCTGAAATCTCATCACAGACTGACGATGTTTGAGAACAGGGTGCCGAGGTGAACAATTGGACCTAAAAGTGAGGACGTAACAGGACGGTGGCAAAAACTGCATAATGAGGATTTTCATAATTTTCTCTCCTCACCAAATACGATTAAGGTAATCAAATCAAGAAGGATCATATGGAAAATGACTACAGAGAGAACGGAAGAGATAAGAAATGCATACAGAATCTTAGTTGGGAAACTTGCAGGGAATGTAGCACTTGGGAGACCTAAACAAAAAAATGGGAAAATAATGTCAAGATGGGTTTTGAATAAATGTGGTGTGATGTGAATTAGATTCATGTGGCACTATATGGGATCCAAAGGCGAGCTCTCGTGATTACAATACCGAACCTTTGGATTCCATAAAAGTAGAACATTTCTTGAATAAATGACCGAATGCTGGTTTATCTCAAAGGACTCTGTTTCGCGGAGTTTTTTTTATTTTTTGAGATTACGTACTTGTTTTAGAGGGGGGTTTACTAGAAATCAAAATATGATAAATAAATATTTCTTAACAGCCACATTAACAAGAGGATAATGTGTGAACACCGTCGACGGCCACAGTGAAATTTTTGCCGCCCTGAGTTGTCCACCCCTGGCTTCTAAATTGAGATAAGCAAATAATTAGTTGAAATTACCTATTCAGTATGTGACTGGCTGTAAAGTTGGGTACAGGCTTCGATTTCCGGAAGGCAGAGTTTTTTTAACCAGCATTTTGACACGGGCTCTAGGCTCAATCAGCCTCCTATCCATTTCGTTCCACTGACACTTGTCTCTACGCAAACCGGCCGGAGTGATCATTCACCTACATCCAGTGCCGAGATAGCAAAGTGTGCCTTACCTCTCTGTTTTCTCTACACACGTTCATGGCGCGATTCTTAAACACAGAATAACTTTACTTTTCCATACAAGTGGATGTTACTAGTAGGCCTACTTTGAAATTCAGTTTCGTGAACATAATAATTTTCTGCATTCCCGGCGATCCAGTGCCGAACCATCATTGAACACGTGTTTTTTTGTGTATTCGTTTATAGCTTGATAACGGCTATACCAAATTGCACAAAACTTGGCAAGCTTATTTATCGAGACCAGAAGATAACACACGAATATCGAAGCTCAGGAAAAGTGTCCTGAGTTCGAGTCCCAGTGACGGCGGTTCCTGTAGCTCGGAAATTAAGCATGACAGAAGAACAACGCCTAGAGCAAAGTTCTTTGTTTCAAAGAGGAGAATAGGAAAACAAAGGCCACAATGCTGAGAAAGTGTCCTGGGTTCGAATCCAGATGAAAATTGTTTCTGTACCTCGGAAGCAGAGCACGATAAAATAACAGCGCCAAGACCAAAAATGTTTGTTTTGGCGAGGAGATTTTACACGAACAGAGTCCACAATCACGGAAACGTCTGGGTTCGAATCCTGATGATGATACTGGTTTTAGGGACGATAATCGGCGTAGCTCAGTCAGTACAATGACGCTACGGACTGGAAGACCAGGGTTCGATCCCCGACGGGGGTAGAGGATTTTTCCTCTAAGCTTCTGCGGCCAAACCGGTTCTGGGGCCCACCCAACCTCCTATCCAACATGTACCGGGGTCCTTTCCCGGGAGTAAAGCACCGCCGGGGCGTGATGCTGACCACTCATCCCCTTCTAGTGCCGAGGTCAAGAAAGAGTGGAAGCTATATCTCCCCCCCCCCC
>NW_019059680.1:142465-177481 GCF_000696155.1 Zootermopsis nevadensis
TAACTTTGTCCGTCCTCGTCCCTCACCTCGCCACGCCGCTCCTTATGGAGCTGTAATCCCCCAGCCCTAAACCAAGAGTAATCTCCGGGCATCCTCATACCTCGCTCGCCAGCCAGCCGACAAAACTAACTTGGGTATGGGGTTGGTAGAGAACAATGTGGAAATTACCGAATTAAAGCTTAATCTACATGCTAATGAAGTGGTGTTACAAAGTAATTAATTTTTTGTTAGGAATTATAAAAATTGTATTTTAATGAATTTTAATGCGAAAGAAGACGATGTGCAAATGAAGGGGCCAATTAAGAGAAATGCCTTTTTATAATCTCAGATGTGTAAAACGTCCAGGTTAAAGCTGGGATTTGTAAACGAACTTCAAATGCAAAGGATCGTTCAAGACGGCAAAAAGTACACGGTCATCCATGTTAGCTTCATGTATGATTTGAGGTTTTCACAGCGGTGAGTATGAAGATTTCTGTCTTCTGGGTTGTTGCGCTGTGTTGTCTGATCGAAGTTAACCAACGTTTGTAAACATCTACCAGACTACAAAGCGCAACAACCCAGAAGACAGAAATCTTTAGCTTCTCTTAGTTTGCGACATTGAAAGCATAACTATACCCATAAGCAAAATAGTAAGTTATATGCGCGGACCAAATATCGACTGTAAACAGAACTCCCAGGTTTCGATTGTTCAGTATTCGGCAAAATACAGAATTCGACAGCCATGTCCATTTTTCATATTTCAACCTTAATTCCATTTTAAATTTGTCGAATCCCACCTGTTTGACACAGCCGTCATAAAAAAAACGAATAAATGGAATGCACTTCTTCCATGCCCAACAACGCCAATGCTAGTTTATTTCAGGGGCGCCATTTCACTGGTTGAATTTGCGCCGATTTCACTAAATTTTGTGTCTTTGTTAAATACTGTACAAACGCCTACATGAAATAAAAAATAAGACGTTGGTGTGTCAATCCAAGTGGGTGAAATAAAGGAACGCAAAAGACTTTAAAGATTTAAAGACTCTAAAGATGTAAGCACTACATCAGGCATTGTAAAGCGTGTTGACACAGGAAAATCTACGCAGAAACTCCAGTATCGTTGGGGTAATGACTCGCCGACGGGTAGCATTTATGTAATATAGCAAGAACATTCTAGAACATGCGACGGACACATTCACAGTCCCGGGGGTGGTGGATGTTGTCGCTGTTGAACGGGAATGGCTTCGTTTCTTAAAGAAGGTTGCAACATAGGTTAATACGGACACGTTCTTTAAGACAGCAGAAGTAGTATAAACATTTGCTACAAACTTTAGCTCAATGAATTAGACTTTTTCTTCCAATTAAAAACTCCCAAATGCTCAATTAATATACCAATTCCAGAGTCGCAGTTGAAACTATTAGGGCGGTTAAAATTATTCGCTGTCAGGACTTTTTAAATCGACAACGAATAATTTTAACTGTAATCTACCGTCGTCAAAATCCTTTGGAATCGAACTATTAGGGCGGGCCCATGCCCATATTTTAATTACATTTTTGTTTTAATCTTAAGTTATTTTAAGCCTATGTGCATTCGACATTCTGTTGCTCGGGATTCAGCCTCGTTTTCAGGAACACAATCCCGACGAACGTCGGATAGTCTGTGCTTACCCAAATAAGACCATCACCCTAATAAAAATGCCAGAGTAAGAAATCTCACCACGGAGGGCAACTGGCACTATCTCAAAGTTTCACTGGCAATTAAAATATCTGGTTTGAAACAGAGAACAGGTGGGAGGGTAGCAATAAAGTGGATAGGTAAAATATGGCTGGAATAAACTCAGGTTTCTGTTCATCGGTTGACTTTTGGTTCTGCTACCACAATGTTAACCACAGAATAATATTTTAGCGCACTAATGCATCGACTTTACAGAAGATGAAAAAGTCTGATGCGTAAAAAGATGAATGTACAAACAAGTTTTAACGGAGCAAGCAATGTTTAAATACGTCAGCAGGGTGCAATCAAAATGTTGAGATACAAGGTTCTCATGGCGATGAAGATGTTTCACTATAGTCTTCTCGGTTGAGACGTCAGAAGTTTACAATCGAAAATCGAGACATCACTTCAAAATAACCCCTGGAGACAAGCTTCAGAAAATGCAAACACCTGAAATCGGCATCAGTTTCAAATACTGCATAGAAAATCATCGCAGTTTAACAAGATACAAGAAAATATGTGAACAAATCCATTCTCCCTTCAAGTGTTAGTAAATAAAACACCACATGCCACCAAAAGAACAAACTGAATCCTAACGCCTCTTTGACACAAAATCACTGAATTATATAGATAAGATTACTTTATTCACACGCGAATACTGAGTACTACTAATTAATTTTATAATTTAACTTGGATGATACAGTAAGGCACTATAACTTGCTATACCTCATACTCTTTCTAATTTCATTACTAATCTGATCTTATCTACTAATGACTTAAGTTTTTGCCATATTTTAGTACTTCCACGTTTTCAAATTTTAAAAAGTTTGACGTTCGATATCTCATCAAAATTCACCTGATGGCTACATGTCGCAACATGTAACTTTTGTAATATGTGACACAACGCAATATAATATAATTTTATATTTGTGTCGACTATGCTCTACTATTGTATTTTGCAACTCATAACAGGACGAAAACCTTTAAGATCAGTCCAGCTACTTGTCACACGGTCAATAAGAATTTACACGTTCACTAGAGGTCGAAGGAAACAATTTTGCGACCAGCAGTGAGTTGACACACTTTGCAACTGCAGCCGTTCTAATGCGTCTCTTATGTATTAGTAAAACAGATAAACAGAACCCACCTCAACCCTACATTTCCTCCTCTAGTTTAATTTTCCGCAAGTACATTACAACCAACCTTACCCAGTGATAAACGAAATGGTCCTGACCATTCAACATCGTTTAGCTACAAGGAACGACTAGTTATAATGACTCTATCTGGGGGACAGATAGGCCTATAAAAGTTACTAGTCTTAAAAAAGTCACAGTTTCCGTATATGTTTCTCATGGATGCAGAGAGATCCATCACTTAGCAAAGATGACTTGAAGACCATAATTTTGCTATTAGGATGAACAGTGCGGTGTATAACTGCAACTAACCCATTAAGATGTAGAATCCCTCAACTCGGCAGCTTGCCGCAACTACCGGGCACTCATAAACGTGTTCCTGTGTTCGTCCATAGGTATGAAAAGCTCGTTACCAGAAGCTCAGAACTCTTGATATTTTGGAAAACGCGGAAACGATGTCATATGGTATCCGGCTTGTATAGCTAAATTAAATGCGGTGCTTGCTTTATGGGCTAATGTGCCGCATTGCTATATGCTAAAAATAATAATAAAAAGTCCTTTACAATATAAAATACATCTTCGTATCGTCATCAAAAACGACATTTTACAACGAGGTAACATGTTCTATCGCATTTGTAATTCTGTAACTGAAATGAGTTTATGAAATACGAAATAAAATCATTCAGAAACATTGCATCAATGCTGGCAAACACTGCAGTTCAGAGAGAATGTGACTGATTTCAGGCATTCAAGGACGGAAAAAATATATTTTATAAACTTTTAAGCACGAAACTCATTCAAATCACAGGTGATATTTCAGGTTCTTAGGTCGGCGAGTATGAAGATGACTGTCTCTGTCTCACATACAGTATTTGAGTATGTGAACTGTAGTCTCCCAGCCCAAAACATGGACCGCTGACGGGCTCTTGTGAACATGGTAACGACCCTTCGGGCTCCATAAAAGGAAGGGAATTTCATGATCCCCTGATTAACTATTAGCTTTTAAAGGCGGATCTGCTACACGGAGTTAATATAGTTCTTTCCATTGTTAACGGACGAACGTTTCTCTAAACGATTTGTTATTTCCGTAATGTTGTTTCATAATATTATCCCAGTGTTTGAGAACAAGACGCAAAGGAGAATATTTGGGCCTAAGAGGAATGAAGTGACAGGAGGCTGCAAAAACTGCATAATGAGGTGCTCCATAACTTGTACACTTTTCAGAATATTATTAGGACGAACAAATTTAGGAGTATGGATGGGCGGGGAATGTAACAAGAATGAGGGCAATGAGAAATTCGTACAACATTATTGACCGAAAGCCTGAAGGAAAGAGGCCACAATATATTATTAAAATTGACCTTAAAGGAATAGAGTAGGGAGTGCAAAGTGTGGAATGGATTGATTGGCTCACGATAAGGCCTGGTGGTAGGCTCTTTAAGCGCAGTGAAACACCTTCGGATTCCATGAACTGAGGGGAATTTCTTGACTAACTGAGCGACTCTAAGCTATTAAAGCAAGACCCTGTTCCATGGCGTCAGTTACTTAGGTACGTATTTAATGTTATTTAAGCTAATTTGAGAATCGCGTGAAATATCTGCACTAACGAAATGTTTGGATTAATAAAAATATGCACAAGGATTTTAACCGACTGATTAACTTAGTCGTGTATGTACGTACGCATTTAATAACATTGGCATGGAATTAGGTAATTTTAACAAGGCACTACTAGCAGAATTCTTCGAAATAATTTATTTTTTAAAAAAACCGAACAGATATTGCCTACATTTTGCAAATACTTTATGTACCTTTTGATATGGTGAAAGGGAGACTAATCCTCATTTGATATGTGACATTCCACGTAATAGCCATCAAACTGGCTTATTTCTTGAATATATAAGCATAAAGGGCTATTTTCGTCCACTTTGCCAAAGCGCTTCTGTTCTTTCTCAGACTTCCTCTTTTTCCTTCAGCCATTCTTCTTTATTCTATACCTCAGTTGTTTTGCTCTTATTTCTTCCTTTCTCTACAACCTACTTTTTTTCTCTTTTGCCATATCTCACTACACTGGTAAAGTGCCAGCGGCTGTGATGAAGTGCGAAATGCAAGAATACAACACTCTGGTATCATTAGTAGCCAACAGTATCTCACTCTTTGGCTCGAAGAATAATAAGAAAGGAACAGAGAAATATCTATGCTACATTACGACGTAAACGAGAACACCGTTTGTGAGGTATATCTTTAACGAGCTCCGTTACGGGCAGCAAGAAGGAAGAATCAGCTCAAACAATTTACATTCCATGTCCGTCAGTTTGTAGCTCTCATAGCACCGTCACACCGTCAATACCGTTTGACCCATTTATTCCATATTTTGTAAGAGGCTATCTAAATGAGGTCTGAATAATTAACGTTTTAGTAAATAATTAGATCATTTTGCGCAAAGTTTTGTTTTACCGATTTCTATTTTCACTAAATTCTGCTTAAAACAAAAAATAATGCCTATATGACATGACATTGATATGTAATTTTATATAATGCATCCAGTGGCGTGAAGTTTCTAGAAGCCTCGTCTGACGATTGCGCTATTTTATTTACTTCCAAAACAGGTGGCGACAGGGTGGTCTGATAAGGGGGACTACAGCTTAATGTTAACTCAGAATCATGGCGGCAGCCTGGTATTCCAAACAGTCACATTTTCATTTATTTACAGTAATAAATACGCACGGCACGTGGAAATATATGCAACGTTTCCAAACAATTTCGAGCCAGAGACCTCCGTCATAAGAACCTAATATCTTAGTCCAAACCCATGTTCAAGAGATGTTACAGAAATAAATATTATATTCTCAGATAGTTATAGGTGAATATAAATGAGTACAATTGTACAAAAACACTACTTAAAGCAATCAAATGCAAATTCAGTTCTCGGTTATAAGTGTACAGAAACACCGACTGTACTGAACACGTTATAACATTATAAAGATACAAATTAAAATCGCAACCCCAGCAATCAAAGTCATGTCAACATTTGTGCAATTTAAACACCAGTTACAATTTTCTGAACATATAGACGGTCACTAATTAACAGCTTCTGTTTGCAGAGCCTGTGGTGCACTTAAATAAATAACACAATTTTCAACGTCGATCCTATGAAGAAAAGGAAGAGAGAGAAAGATAAAAGAGGTTCAATCTTTAAATTTTCCAGCGTTAGTTAAAAGCGCAATTAGGCGCATATTTGTATGCAGCAACATCTGTCGACATGGGAAGGAAGTCACGATTCTAACACCAACTGTAGTAAAGTGACAGTCCGGAGTAGTGCCTAGGGAGAATCTGGGCAGCGTGACCATACCTCGGCGTTACAATAGTTCAGTATCCTAAGCCTAGACGAAGAGTACTTCGCCAAGTCCGGGACATAGGGGAAAATGCTGAATTAATTCTGGTAGAGCATAAAACAATACTTCACACATTCAGGCTAAAAACTGGGACACCAGGATTCCTCTCTGTTCTGGGGCTGTCTAGAGGAGGTAAGAAGATGTCTCTGATACAAACACTGTACTCGGACACAAGAATGTACAGTCTACCACACATTTATTAAATATGCGAATTCTACTTTAAATCTTGATACAAAATATTTACGAAAGAAATTGAATTTGACAATTTACAAGTGCCATGACAGTTTAATTCCAGATTCACTCACTTCCTTTTGTTTACTTACTGCACTGTTCAACTTGTCATTCTTTACCATGAATACAACTTTTACTGTTTTCATTAATTAAATTCCTATCAACAATTTTGGCCCCCTTCTGGTTATATGTAAATAAAATTTAGTATTTAAAGTTTGCCTAACAATAAAATTATCCACAATGTCATTCTATTAAAGAAAGGCGCGAACCTTTGCAGGTCCCAACACAAAATTGAGACTTACACCACGATACACCTGTAATGCAAAGCCAAGAAATGCTAATTTGAAATTACAGCCTGATAAATGTTATACTGCAGAGCCACAGGCTACGCATTTTGCATATATTATAGGAAAATAAGGAATTAGACCAACCCAGAAAATGCGGAACAGAATGGTCCTCAAATTATTTTATATCCCTGATGACGGAGGCAGTATGACCTCTGAAACGTTGGTAAACATCGACCAGACTACGTAGCGCAACACCCCAGAAGATAGATATCTTTATTCTATATCAATGAAAATCTAGGAAGAAATCAGAACTTTTAACAAACTCTGAGGTCCAGGCATTTAAACATACATTCCACATGGCACAGTGTGTATTATTTCTACTTCAAACTGTAGAACTGAGTCTGACTTTGGAATGCAATTTGATTTTCCTAATAGACCTATCTGTTAGGCACTTAAGGAACCACTTTTGAAGTCCATTTGTTTGAATAAATGGCACACCACAAACTTCAATTAACACGACAAAAAAACTTCGAGATTGTACGGCTATTTACATGGGTGAGTCAAAAAGTTTCCGCAATTTATTTATTTTTATTAATAATAAAAAGACAACGAGTTTGCACAATAGCATAATTTTTCGAAATAGTCCCCGTCCTTTTCAACACACTTAGTTCAGCGATCCACAAGCCTCTGTATGCCCCAGAAAAAAATTTTGGTTGAGTGAAAAGCCACTTCTAACACTTCTTGGTCATTGGCGAGTGTCTTTCAGTGGACCAATAGGTGATATTCAAAAGGAACCAGATCAGGACTACACGGAGAAAGGTTCAACACCTCTGAGTTCGGTTGGAGGAGGCTTTCAACGGTGTGGGCGGAAGTGTGCGGACGGGCATTATCGCGCAAAACTGAGACGCCTTTCGACAATAGTCCTCGGCGTTTGGTTCGAATAGCCGGTCGGTTTTGGATAATTTCATGAGGACAACCATGACTGATGCGCAGATGAAGCGCCACTTAATCGATAGTCACCTGTCGATTACCATTATCATAGCACGGACTCCTTAATGTCTTCTTCCTCTGCAGTAGACGTGGACGGCCTCCGAGCGTTCTTCATCGGTGACACTTGTGCGACCATTTGTGGGCACGGTTAACCATTCGTACACACTTTGCTGCGTTAAAGCACTTTTTAAATAGTGTTGAAAGTCTGCGATGTATTGCTACCCCTGGTACAGCTTCAGCCCACAGAAATCGTATCACTGCACGTTGGGTGCACAAAAAAGCGAAGCGGCCATGTAAACTCTACTACAACGACACTACAACTGGCCGGTCAAGGTAGAAAGAATTTCACAGCAACGTAGTGTTCGTGCTTCTACCTGCGTGCAAAATAAGCAGTGCAGCCAACACAATAAGCTGTAAAATAAACCATTGCGGAAACTTTCTGACACCTTCCTACTGTGAAAATCGGTACCAGACAATAATTTCAGCAAATATTTGGGTACAGATGGGATTAAAGAACGAAGATAAAAATTGTCAATTTATGAGTATTTAATGTATTCTTGTAAGACTTGAGGTTCTCACAGCGGTGAATATGAAGATTTCTGTCTTCTGGGTTGTTGCGCTGTGTAGTCTGGTCGATGTTAACCAACGTTTCAGAGGTCATACTGCCTCCGTCATCAGGGCGATGTATTCTTATTTTCACTTAGAACACACAAGACCAACAGATACTATTACGAAATTAAGAAAAGACATTTTTATAAACTTTAAACGTCAACTAACAGTAATGTTATCAGTGAATACGTATACACCTGGGGGGTTACACTTCTTACAGTTACACTACAATACGAATGTGTATGTATTTATTCCGTAAACCTGATTTATTTTCGTCCATATAAATACCAACAACACATACTTTTATTCAAACTATGGAAGAGACAATGCGATGCAAGGACTGAAAGGTATTTCCACTATTTTGATTTCGGTTTATCATATTCTGTAGGCATGTCTAACTTCACGTGCAAAGTACTGAATGTCACAAAACCTAATCAATGTTACAGTCTGACAGAACGGACCTGTCCCCAGTCTATAGAATCAATGAAAGTATTATTCAGCATCAACTAGCGCTCGGATAAAGCCATAACAACGAGCTGTTCGCTTTGGTATGACAACACGAGCAGATCAATTCTGGGATTTAATCATTCATTAGACAAATCGTGATTCATAAAAAAATATTTTGATTACCACGGACACCTTGTAAATTCAATAACACATGAAACAAGTGAACAAAAATTAATGTTTGGGATTTGAGACTCGCACGACGGTAAATACATCGATTGTGGCATTCTGGGTTGTAAAGCCGTGTGGTTTTGTAGGTGGTTACAAACGTTTCGGTAGAACGTATCAACTTAACCCTGAAGACGGAGGCAATACATTCATCCGAAATATTTTTTGTTGGTTACCACTGACAAGACACCACGGCTCACAATCCAGAAGTCAACAGCTGGCTATGAGGGTCAATACTGAGTTTGCCTATCTTAAGGACTCAGTTAATTAATGATTTATTTATCGACACGTTCTCAACTGCACGAGTTATACAGAGCCGAAAGACAATTGATTGATGACGAGCTGGCAACAATGTGAAGGGACAGAATTATTCTTATTTTCTAATTCTTATCCTGGTATCTCCAGAATACAAGTCCGCCGCCCTACCGCAAAGCCAAACCTGCTACGTTTAAATCTGGGATTAAAACCCACGGCTCGCATCTCTCCAGCCATAAGAGTTTTATGCAGCCTACGTACTTATCACTACTGTGTAATATACCACGAAGTATAGTTACCTGATCAGAAGGATCGTTTCGTTAATGGCATTAGTATTTGGCAGTAACTAATAAAGAACGTAAAATAAACCAGGATGCGTTTTCTGATGAACAGTTGCACAGATTCATGAGAACCACCACAACAAAACTTGAACCTGTTATTCAGATGAGTGGAGTAAATCCAGCGTCAACTAATGACTTATATTGTTAAAGAAATTTGAGTAAAACATTTGAAATATTAGGTGTAATTTAATAACATTTTAAATAATTGCCCATGTGTTTCAACAAACTGTCCTCATTTAAAGTATCGCGGCCCGCAAGTCTATAAGAAAGGATGATGTGACCCCAGGTACACAAAAGTATATAAAACGCCTGGCTTAAATAATCTGGATGACGTGAAACAAAAATATATCACGTGTTTCGGGAGTTACAAGTAACGAAGCGGTTAAAATAGCCTCATTAATGGTAAACAAGGCTTATGAATTACGATTACTAAGTTTCAAAAGGTGTTATTTGCAACTTGGAGATCTTAACGGTTCTAGAATTTATTTATTGCTGACATAAATTTATGATGTCAGGTTAAAATGTTAACTCCACCAGACAGCAACTCTGAGAAGTCTGCTGAATTAGCTAGGAAAAAAGATAGCTACTTACTTAGGCCTAAAAGTAGATAAACTATTAACGAAACTAGTGCTAGAACGGAACTTACATCTTGCAAGTGATAACCTGTGTAATTTATTGTGCAAAATTACTCACAATTAATGGCAACAAAAATTACTTTTCCTCTCACATACACCACGCGCGCGGGCACACACACGCGAACTCATTCCCTCTGTTACTGGGTCGTAAATCAACAAAATCAGCTAATGAATAATTTAAAAACTACAGACATTATGATGAACTTAGTGAAATAACTAAATTAAAAGCTGTCCCTGGTGCTTAGTTAAGCATCACGCTGTGGGTAAGTGGAGGTATAATTTCACACAATCTTAACATCGACAATACAAGGCAAGTGAATAGCTTCGCACCTCAGCTACTTCATCCCCGAGGAATGACACCAACACCCAATGCATAGGAGACTGGGTGGGCCCCAGAGTCGGTCTGAACGTTGAAATGACGAGAAGAATCCAGCCCTGCTGGGAACCGAGTCCCGGTCGCAGCCTAGTCACTACATTGACTCAGATGTCCGGCCCTGATTGTTTACTTTAGTGTGCAAAAATACATACCATTGCATACCATATCGGTATAAACATTCTGACATATAAATGTTCTTATATTTCTTTCAATTATGCCGTATGCAGCGTGTGAGAGAAATTATTTATACGACACCAAAATCTTCATAATAGGTAAGATTTATGCTGTGTAGGATTTGAAGGGAAGGTGGCTCTCTTCTGAGATGCAGCCTCTACCATCAAGCCGATGCCTTAATGATGGAGGCAGCCATCTTCAAGATTTATACTATACACCGCTAACTATTCTGGTACGGAAAAGTACTTGGAATGCAGCACTGAAGGTCAAATACAGTGACAATGAGCAAATGCGACGCCTTTCTTTTAAAACACCTTATGAAGCTAATGTGCCACTAGTGATATGAACACTTGCATGCCATGATTTTTATCAATGCTTCCTTACCTGGTCAGCCATGTTATATCCGTTATTGTGGAAAGCGTGAGGCACGGATAGAGACAGATCCAAATTTTCGGTCCTCTGAAACAATAAAAGAATCCCATTCAAGACACGCTATAGAATCACATTATATACGGAAGCATAATATTAAAATGGATCATCCCTTCCGTTCAAGAAATATAATACATTACATTATATTACATACACATAGGCAGAGATGGAAAGATAATATTAATATGATTTTAATAAAAGAAAATGTGTGAATATGAAGACATAGGATGTGATAGATGGACTCATGTGTATCAGGATAGGGAACAGTGTCGAATTCTTTCGAAAACGGTAATGAGGCTTCGTGTTCCATAAAAAGGCAAGGAATTTCTTGACTAACTGAGCATACTGTTAAGTTCTCAAGAAGGTATATGTTGCATGGATTTGATTTTTACGTAAGAACTTTATATCATTCGTTCAAGTATTTTATCATCAATAGCCAAGAATATCCAGTAGGGTTTAGTTCACCAACACACTGATCAAACATTTATCAACACCGATTAAGTTATTATAACTTAATACAACAGATTAGAAAGGCAAGGAAGAAGGCAGAGAAACAGAGCACAAAGTTATTTTGACATGCAGGACAGGTTTCTGTCTTGGGGCAAATTTGTATAAATAGCTGTTTTGTTCCAAACGAAACAATGAGTGCTGACACTGAGGAAATCATATTTAATAAAACAACAGTCCACAGAAAATTTTAGATTCATGAGACTGTTTGTCATTACAGTGATATATTTTTATTACTCTTAACGTTTAAAAGTAAAATAATAAATAATACCAAATTAAATTGCTCTACATTTTATAACCATCAGTTTCAACTATACAATGCGTATTCACATAATAAGATTAAAATGAGGCTCGTAGCGAAAATAGTATCAGACATCATTAATATTATATGATTTGAAGCTTTCGCGGCGATTAAACTCAAAACACTTCTCGGGCAACAAGCCACGTCAATTGGTTACACGAAGAAACTAACGTTTTGGGAACCATCTCCGTCCCCATCATCAGGGTTCTGATATCAAATCATTAGTATTAACGCAAGGCACATCACGCCCTTCCAGAATGTGTGAATTCATTACACAAAACAAAATACAACAACTTTACTGCATAAATAAAAAATCTAGCACGACTTCAAATACACGTATTGTTCACATATAGAAAATACAATATGGCATATGACTATCTGCACATTATACGGTCCCAGAGGCCAGAGTTCTCAATAAAGACGCCAGATGACAAAATGTTCTGTTTCACGACAGCAGTACCACTCCGAAGCTCTTATAAGTAGCCTAATTCTACTATATATATAACAACACGTTTAAATAACATTGATAGGGATGGAATGCAGAGGAAGAGATCGAATAAATGAAAGTACGAAGGTGAAAATAAAAAGAAAAAATTATTTGAAAATATAAAATAAATAATTCCCCGCTAAATTTCGTCGAACGTTTACCACTGGAAAACAATATTCGGGCAGCAGATGATCCGTTACTCTAGATCAGTGGTATTCAACCTTTTTTGTTCGCGTACCCCCAGATATAATTTCTCTTCAACTTTGTACCCCCAAAGTTGTTGGTGTATAATTCAAGTTATACATAGTATATAATCTACATCTAAAATAAATTAAATAAATTAAATTACTGATTATTCAGTGTTTATCATAAAATAATATATATATATTCTTTAAAATTCACGTATCCCAGGTTGAATATCACTGCCCTAGATTACTAAAACAAACAAGCAATGACCACGGACATGTCCGTAGATGTTGGAGCACATTCCTGTCAGTAAATAGTTACGTAGTGTACGGGACATCAACAGCTATAGCCATCACCAAGGTCGATAGGAGTTAGTCAACCGATTACCCTTAAGATGCCCAACTCGAATCGATAATATATTTACACCCAAGTTACAACGCTTCACGAAACTGCCAACAGGCTTATTTGGGTCATAGATTACGAGGAGTGTTTATGACCCAAGCACTTTTGGATAAAAAAGTAAACACCAGTTTTTTTTAAACTGATAAGTGGACGTTTTCGTAACGATAATGTACGTCATGAACATTCAGAAGAGAGTTTTTAACTCCGTAACAACAATCGATACAACACATGCAGGAGTGCTTGCAGGAGAAAGCGAGAGAACAAGAGAGCAATGCCAATAAAGAGCTGACAGATGAAGGCGATAGCACTCGCTGCTAAATTATCACCTATAACAATCTAATAAATGGCTCAATCAACGCCTCAATGTCAGCCAATGAGAGGCAGCTGCGTTATCGAGAAAGCAATGAATCCTCGTCAAATGAGTGGCCATTAAAATTTTCATGGCAAACATAGCATATGCATTATCGTCGTTAAAATATAAACTAAGTTATTATTAAGGGCCCAAAATAAACTCGTACATAACGCACACGGAGCAGTAAGTGTAGGTATTTGGTTCGTGGACTAAAACAGCAGTTACTAGAAACCAAGGGAGAACATGACACTATAATACACTATGACAGAGACATCATTTTCAAAAAACATAAATAACATGATCAAATCATTCAAACTATGTACAAATTCAATCCAACTTTATTACAATGTAAACAACAGCATTTTATATTTGTCGGCTTTTATTACGACGAATTTTATTCATCTACCTCAAAACAGTATCTGCAAGTCTAACTTATCAGAGAGGGGCAATACGTAACAGAGGATTTGCATCCCTCCCGGGTAAAAGCAATTGATATCACGTACCACACAAACAATTTTGTACAAGTACCGCAAGGTAACTATTACAAAAACTACCACCACTATCTTTTACAAACAAAGTAACCAACGTTTTTAATATTATATAGAAACCAAAGACCGCAAATAAAATATACTGCACGGTGGTTTCAATAGTTTGTTGGCCTGTGTTTCAAACAGGCGGTATGTTGAAGTAGACACCTGATAAAACTGGTAATCTACTTATTCCGTTCTTATTAGTATGAATAAAGAAATTTAATTGAATAAATATTTAAGGATTACTTTAAATAAAATCTTAAAAACAACAAATGTAATGTTTATCACTTCGAATTTATCAGTCTCATAACAATGTAACTAAAACTGTGTGAATGTCAATACAACAATACGTTAACTATGAATTCTGAAACAATACGTTGCTAACTGGGGTTCTGTGGTCTCCGGACCTAATATGAAGGAGTTCTGAGCACTTTGCTGAAACGTTTTGTATATTTCTCTTATGGGTGTACTGCGTATATAAATTTCCTTGGTTCTATTATTATAGGTTTGGCAGAAAAATTCCTATAAGAATTAATATTATTATTAAAATCAAAAAGTTTCACGTTTTAAGTTATGACAGAATGGAATAACAGGCGGCCCGCGGGCCACATCCGACCCGAAGTCTCTTGTAGCCAGGCTCACAAAATTAATTGTTAAGTTACTACCAGTTACTACGAGATCGTTTGTTTTCTTTACTCCGAAGGGGATGAAAGAAGTCGTGATTCTTATCTCGTTTTCTGATTCATGTACAAGTACCACAGGCAACACTAAACAAAAATTCACCGTCAAATGGAAGTTTATCACGTTAAAATTTTGTCAGATACAATATGTTAAAGGAGCACATTTAAAATAATATGAAACTTTATGGCAATTTGTGCAAATTTCAATATGATTTACATCTGAGTATATACCACGGAAATGTGCCAGTTTCAAAGATGTTCTGTAAAGGCAACAAATACCGACCACTAATTTTTAAAAATAGCGCAAGGTGTTTCTTAACACTTGGGTTCAGTGGAAAAGCTACTCATAGTACGAGGGAAGAAAACAACTAAATCATCCCACGGTTAAGAAATGTTCCACAACCTTCCCAATTCATTATTCACTACCATCTTGGGTCATTTCCCTTAAACGTTTCTGACACTTTCAACTTGTATTAGGACTCCCTGGACAGGGAGGAGGGAGGATCCGAATCTAAGACACATCACAGAATGACGGACAAGCACCCATGCCTCGAGTGGGATTGGAGTGGCCTAGCCTCCACCCACAACCTCACCGCGCGGTCACTATGATCGCTCCAGTCCAATACACAATTCTTTAACATATAAATGGTATTCAATCTTAGACTCTACGATCACATACTGGGCACCCCTACGGAAGATCAATATTCCAGAACTTGTTTGCAGAGCACACTTTAAAGTTTGACAATCTCTCAGAAATCTACAAAGACTAGATTCTGTCTCTGTTCTTCCCATTGGAGTGCTTGGTTGTTCGGTAAAGTTTATATACAGTGCACTTTATAATCTAAGATTAGGTATTTCACTAAAACAAACATGCAACATCTAGTAGTTACCGCAATACAGGGTTCAAAACCATGACACTTAAGTGGTACTGGGGGACTTATCACCACAAGTGTATCAGCTTTCCCTCGATACACTGGTGAGTTCACAGAAACACTTGCAGTATTCCTCAAAAAGTGTACCCTCAAACTGTCGTCAGACCGTCACGTGTCAATATATAAGCTTAATCTCCTGAGACTCGGATTGATTCCACTGACAGGAGCTGTAAGATAAGGTTTGGCTTCCAAATCCACATTGTGCTACTGAATTGCGAATCTGAAGCAAGAAATCTGAGGTCAAAATTCGGGTGAGAAATTCTTGAAAATGAGAAAATGGAGGAAGAATTTTTTTTGTAATAGATGGCTGGGCATACCTGAATATCTAGAATATAATAACATAATAAATTGTATTGGTTTAGTTGATTTTTTTAAAGAATACTGGAAAATACTTGTTCAAAATTATGTGCAAATGAGAAGATAAAATTAGTGAGATATAGTCATAAATCAACGTTATGGGGAATCAGAAATACAAACATGTAGAAAAATATATTATACAATATAATGGTAACGTTAATGATATGTACAGGAAAAGCTGTGTACAGCTACTCTGCCCTTCCTCACTAGAAACCACATTATCGTTCCTTCCTGAAATTTTATAAATTTTCCTTTCATTTATATTGATGCCTCACGCAAAAATTGTCCCTCCACTATAAGTGCATAAGCCGCAAATACTGTGTAAATAGAAAGTCACACTTAGAATAACTTGGTTATGCATAAGCATGTTTTAAAGTAATTCTTTTTTTGTGTTAGTAGCCTTGTTCATTAATTCGCCGTTGTGTAATATAATTAATTAATCATTATTATAAGTTGTCTGTAGTTATTTTGGTTATATTTATTAATTTGTGTTTGTGCTGTACCTGTAACTGGATATTTGACTGATACAGCACACTAAAATAAATAAATCACCATCACCCCTTCCAAGTGGCCCCACCCTTCAAGCTACCCAACAAAAATGTTGTTCGCACTTCTCGTCTCACCCACAGAAGCTTATTAAGTGTGTGATACCATCCGTCGTATAAAAGTTTTTAAATAGAAAAACACGATTTGACTTCCTTCTTCCGCCAGGAAGACGAAACCCTACTCTACTGGACCGCCTGGTCCAGCTAGTCTTAGCATTGGTAGCTTTTGTTTTATAAAAATGATGGTGCAACGAAGCAAAACTAAAGCATCAGGGTGACAGCATCCTATTTCAGTTCATGTTCAGATAGAGAGAGGCAGCCTACGTCATGTAAGCCTACAGATTAGGAAAAAACAACTGAGCTATGAGTCAAACCTGACAGTTACCGTCAGAGGCGGAAATGACTTCAAAGCAGGTAGACGCTACAACTCAGTAGAAATGCCTGAAGAAATAAACATATAAAGAAAAGTGACAGTTCAGTAATTCCTTCCTACATGTATCATTACACTGTTCGAAACTACAGCTGCGACGTCTTAACCCTTTCTTTAACACACAGCACGATATGCTTTAACATTCAATATCTCTAGGCATTTTGCCGACGAAGTAAATGGATTTATGGATTTCGTACGTAAGATTCTCACAATATACAGCAGATTTGTTGTTTTTCCTTCTAAGGTAGGAACTAACTCAATAAGAAAGCAACCAACTTTCTTCCAACTCCATGCAGCACAGCCCGTTTTGAGAAGCAAAGAGTCTCGAGGTTAAATGTATTGAATCCTCGAGGTCAAAATCTTTTATTGCTTATATTGTTATTACAAATTGTATTTGTCGTGGTTATTGTTGTCGTTACTATTATTATATCTGTGCTGTATATGTAGTTGGTCTTCTAGCTGTTTATACAGCACACTAATAATAAAGAATTGAATTGAATTAATTGTTGCTGTACCAGACGTTTAAACACTGTTTGGATGAATTTCGTTCTCCAAAAGGTGAGGGCAATGAAAATAGTTTATTTTACAGTGTTCTAACAAAGGTGTGTTATATTCAATACTGCTGTTTCTCTGGGTTTTATCTATCGTTCAGTATTCTGAATAGAAACCATTAAGATTTCCGTCTTCTGGGTTATTGCGCTGTGTAGTCTGGTCGATATTAACCAACGTTTCAGAGGTCATACTGCCTCCGTCATCATTACATTTCGCGAACTGAACCCGCTCCCAATCCCAGAAATTGGGATTAACCCCTTCTATCACACCCAGTGGAATACGTATTTTCACCTGAAGACAGCGAGTAGTTGTCTTGTTTTAGGATACTGGTCGATCAAGTCCAGAGAAACAGCAATATCGAACAATGAAAAAGCTTTGTTAAAGAAAGCGTTGTGAAAATAACCCGGGTTCTGCTCCCGTATATTCCATTTCTATCTTTCTATCTTTCTATCTTTGATTTTCACATTATAAACACATTTAATATACACTTATGAGTATATGACATTACAGGTAGCCCTCGATTTACGCCAGGAATGCGTTCCTGGACGAACCGGCGTAAATTGAGACTCTTTTATAATGTAAATCAATGGCAAGTCACTGACTTGCGTTCCCCGCATCCAAACATTGACGAGTAATATAATGGCATTACATGTAAAGCTCTGAAATAACGTAAATAAAATCAAGGGAATTTAAAAAATATATTTTATAGACTTAAAATCGGCAATTCGTTGGTCCCCGCGATTGACTGCGATTCTTTCATGTGATCGATGTGTACAGTCATCTCTGCTGTTATGCGATAGTTGCATTCATGTATGACGCAGACCTATAGAAAATCGCGTAGTAAAACCCCGGTACCTCCGCAGAGATTAAATTAGACCTTTGAAAGTTTAAAAGCGCCAGGAATGAAATTGCACAAGAGCAAACTAGCATAAGCAAAAGTTTTCATTTCACAAACAGCTTTTACCGATTCATCGATCTCATTGGAGCAAATTCGCGTTGACGAAACATACGTAATTGCAGAGATGACTGTATTTATAATTTTTATTCAAAATCAGCGATGTAAGAATTACGATTTAGTACAAGAATCAGTATGAGATACATTGTAAAACGTTATAAATAATAGTAAAAAAATTTCAGTTTTTGACTTGCTGGTTTCAAAATCGGCGTTATTGTGAATTGGCGCAAATTGAACAGGCGCAAATCGAGGGCTACCTGTAGTTTAGTAAAATATTGCTTTCTGAGAACGACATCGAAATGAAGAGATACTGAAAATATCCCAGATCGCAGTTGAACTCTGAAAACAATGTGAAGGAAGAATACAATTGCTTCCCATGTCTGTTTAGAATAAAAATAACTTGCATCACTCAAAGCAGGAAGAGAACGGAAATACAAGAAAATAAAAAGCAGAGGCGGGGAAGAGTGCAAAGAACAGAAACAGCAAAGCACTTTCCAGAATTACAAATAACAGTCAGTCTATTTGTTCTTTCTTCTCCACTCAGCGCCTTCTAGCCTCTTCAATAGGTTTCAAGTTCTGAACCAGGCCCCCCCCCCCCCCCCCCCCCCCAAGAAGAACGGGTGTGGTGGTTGGAAAGAAATGGAAATCAGAAAAGTGCGTTAAGGTTTATTATTCATTCCCAAACAAGCAGCTAGGATTGACACGAAGTCCCTAGAGGCAGCCTGAAGATGGAAAGAGCTTGCTACATTGCAGAACCAATCTGTTGTTGATACACTACTGCATTACCCACAGAATCTGAGCTCTGTTCCATGTTAAACTGGAATTTGACTCACTCTTAGAATATGATTTTCTGTGGCCCTCTTACTAGTCAGTCTTACCTTTTCACTCAGGACCAAGTAATTTCATGAATGGTAATGTCACAATATTTATTAGACGTATAGTGAAAAGAAATAGCCTACATGAAAAATCATGTAGGACATGGAGAACCAGGCAGAACTTACCGACTGCACAGACTACACCGGTTGTTTCGTTAATGTTATATATAGATGATACAAGCAATTCAAAAATAAAACGAAAATTTAGAGCACAGGCCAGAGAGCAGTCCTGCATGGTTCCTTACGACATGAAGCCAAGACCTTCCTGAGTAGCCAACAGTCAAGAGGTTCCCAACATTTTATGCAAGCCGAAGGTTCATTGTCGTGTTCACAAAAGCCACCGTTCCCTATCCTAAGCCAGATGAATCCAGTCCATACCATCCCATCCTATTTCCGTCCTACATGGTTAACGTTTAGAATCCTTCTCTATTCAAAACCTTTCCTTGCTTATATTGCAAGTAACTTGTACATTATTACAACGTGTGTTTGTCCTGACCATTGGTATTAGCTGCGGTAATGCCAGAAGTATCCGCACCAACATCAGTCGTAGCAGTAGTATTTTCCTTTGTTGAAAGCTGATTCTATAAAAACAGATTCTGTCTACATGAACTTGTCGAATATAGCATGAACGTCGCCATATTTTGAAATACTGAGTCATAAGCAATAGTTCATATATTATTTGTAGGAATGTTAATAATTTATCTTCATACCAGAATTCGTATTCCTACCTGCAGCAGTTCGTCACGGTTGCAAAACTAAACGTTAGAGGAAATAGGCCTGCCGCCATGTTGTTTTATATTCTAGAAAAAGAAATACCTTCACGGACACAGCCATCCCTAGAAGTGTAAGGAGCCCTGGGAGAAACAGTCTATGTCGGCCCCTTATTAAGATTTTTTCAGAACAAGCACAAGGGATGGAAAACTACGTTTAACATCACAAGCGCCAAGCTGTATATTTAATAAAGAGCGTATTCCTATCTCTGTTCTGGGATTACAATGACATTATATCCTTTAATATGCCTTGTGTTACACTTTTATTACTTGGACACTTAAGGTGTTACCGTAAACAAAATATTTCATTTATCGTTATGTAGATGTCCAGAGACCGAAAGTATTACCACACATTATTTCAGAACGTTATATTAAGTGGTCCTACTTTGCTTGCACCTCAAGAAGTTCGCGCATCAGCCATGCTGTTATTACTGAATGCAAAGAATAAAGAGTACGGTGTTGTTCTGACATCCAATGGCATGACGTTCATACCGAAGTACTGAAAATAGGCTAACTGGTAAAAATCACACGCACGCATAGAGACAGCATGGTTATCTTATAAACTTACTTTTCTCCTTACTGACCCTGTACATTCTAAGCACAAAAACAAATTCAGTACAATCCGTGTTTCATAACTTAACATGGATCACGTCGCACAGCAAAATAAGAAATATCAGCGATACGTGGAAACGACACCGACCTCGTGAAGTAAAATTATATTCATGAGAGTAGACTAACAGTTGTAAAGTTAACTTTACATTGCATAAATATAAGATGATCTCTCATTTAAACAGAAATTGCTGTACGTTAGGAATAATCGGTGCTGTCTTAACCAGAATCTTCTTCAAAGTTAGAAATAATCGTTATTCTAGTAACGAGAATTTACTGTATCGTTGAGAATAACAGCTGTTCTTTCAAACAGAACATCATGCAACGTTTGAAATAATCTCTTAACCATAATCTGCTGAAAAGTCGGAAATAATCCCTACTTGTTTAAACATACATTTCGCACACTTTAACGTTGGAAATAATAGTAGTTCTCTTAAACATAGATTTTATATAGCGTTGGGAATGATCAATGTTATTTTAATAACATATTACACGAACATTCCTACTGAGTGTTGATGTTTCAACCTTAATTACGCCCCAATGAAATTTACGGTTGCTGTTACGCTGAAACAGATGCATTTATCATCCTGGTTAACCATGAAAATTTCGCATTTCGAAAATCTTCTCTTCGAATCAGTATTAATTTGTATGCAGCTCTCTTTTGCACTATGAAGACATGGGTGATATGGTTCTAATGGCAGTTAAGATAATGATGACGGTATTCCGGGTCTTCATGGTTGAAGATGGAGGTAATATGTTCCTCCGAAACGCTGGGATCTACCTACTAGTCCACACGACATTGCAATCCAGAAGACCAACAACGACATAAATATCAGCAGATTACTGGTAACAGCCCGAAATATCACTCGTATTATTACTAACAAAACAACTGTACTTCATTACCTTACTAACACACACTCTCAGGCATTCTTTTGGTTACGAGAATACCATGCTCGTGAAACGCAGTTTACTTTATACACAAAGAGCCACGTAATGATGGGAAATAAAAGTGATGTGTTAAGGTTTTCGGCTTCGTAACGTGCTTTTTGTTTACGAAACATATTATTTTTATTAACAGTACAGATAGTGGTGAAAAACAAACAACTATTATGTTTGCACAAGACCATCTTCAAATACCACCGTGAAGTACGCACATGCCATCTGTAATCATATGGTTTCGTTATACAAACACCCCAGTTCAAGGAGTTTACACTCTTACGGCGTTATTGTTTCAATAGTTAGCAGGATCAAGAATACAAAGTACATAGACTTTTCTTCAATGTTTAATTTAAAATCTTCACACTAAGACAGAGGTGCTGCGTTTTCAACTTAAGTCGTTCTCCGTCTTAAAGATATTGTCGTCAGACCGCCCTACTAAAAGCATTGGATATTCAATGACGATAAGTTCATGATCCGCGATTTTATAATTTAGCGGTTAAATTCATGAAATTGATACATTACCACGTTAAAGTATTATAATTTCGATTTTTTTTATATCTGCACTGACCTCCTAACACACCTTTTCCCTCATGAGCCATAATTCAGAACTGTCTGGGATAAAACTGTCTTCTATTATAGCAACAAATTCTATCCATCAATATCAATAATCAGCAATTCCTCTGAAATACATAACTATAACTATTAGTCCTTTAGTCTCGGGGTGTAATTCCTGATCTCAGACAGTTTAACTGATATTGTTCTGAGACATGGTGCAAACCCGCGGTCCTATTTCGTATGAAACAACAGATTGTCACTGTAGTATACAGTTTCACGCTAACTTTAATAACACAGAAAATGTATTAATTGTGAGTTTTTGTACCTTATCAATCGTCTAATGTTACACAGAGTTTCAAGGACTGAATCTGTCCTCTTTACTGCTGTATTCTTGGACCACAGATGGCGCCAGCAGTAGACGGACACGGTATGGGAGTAATATTTCGTATTTCTTCTGCACGAGGGTTCCTGGATTGGGTGGTTTGATGCATTTTAATTTTCACTTCCCCGTTAATCTTTGTCTAAACATTAATATGCCTTTTCATAATTTCTATTCTTAGTCTTATTATCTCCTGTTGACATAGCTTGATCTCAGGTGCTTGTACATCAGTTGTATTCACCTTGGTTACCCTGATTTTTTTTGGTCGTCCTACGTTGTCTATTTCCAGCAGCGTGTTTATATGCGGGAATGATGTAACCTAATGACGGACGATGTCGTGCCCTTACGCAAAACTCTTTGCTAAAGGTTGTCCAGTGATTGTGATTAGCTCATTCAAAAAGGACCGCACAGAGTAGAGGCCCCTTTACTACACCTGAAGACACTGGCAGATGCAGTCCTCGAAAAGCTGTGTATTTTATATTAGACGATAGACAAAGTCCAAAAAACCAACAATCCATATTGTAAACAATGATGCGTCAATTTTACACTATTCACACAATATGACGTTTGTAAAATTTTTCCTGACATTCTTTTAACGCTTTAGTGCCATCTAGTGCTGACGCCAAGAACGTATGGTTTTACATACCTCCACTAACTAGCCCATATGTCTTTATTATGTGGTGACTTATGTACTAGGGGCAATTTCACATTTCCTTACACCTTTACAATTCTTCAATGGAATTGTTAATGTAGACTCAGGCATACATATAAAACAATTCTAATTACATTTTAACTTTTAGGACTAAATATGACATGCTGATTAGAAGTTAACTAAACATTGGGGTTAAATAAACATGAAAGACACAATAGAAACAAACTGCCAAATGCTTTTGAATAATGAAAAGTAACAAACATACGAATTGTAAAAAATACAAATTACGAAATACGGGGAAACAGAGTTACATTTCTTGTAGGCAACTCGTTTTGTAGTACGCTTAAGCCAACGAAAGTTGAGAGGTTAGACGTGGATTGCTTCGGAAGGTTACTTTTGAAAAAGCTAAAGATCGTTACAAAAAAAACCCTTAACGACACCATTCCCATGCGATTACAACGGGAATGGAACTGAGATTTCGCGATGTGGCGTATGACGGTGCAGGCAAGTTAAAACATCTAACGGGCAATAGCTACTGCGCAGGTAAGCAGCACGGTCCTTTGCGTCAACAGAAGCCGACATGGCGCTCAACACGAAACAGGCAACAACTTGTTCAAAAACGGCTTTCACGCACAAAAAGACGATTTATCTACTTATTTATTTGTGACTTATAAACATCACTGCCACAAGTTCAGCGACAAATGATAACAGAATAATTAATAAATGATAAGTTGGAAATAATATGGAAGCAAGCAGTCGTGTCTTAATGAGATATCTTGGAATTTTCCTGAAGGAACTGTGGAAAATATTCGGTTAGGATAGCCGATACTCCTGGAATCCGGGCCGAGACTCGTATCCAGGACCTCCTGAATACAGTGATAACCACTCAGCAGAGACGTTTTATAGGGAGTGCTTTAACATTGTTTCCGGACCTATGACACATTCATTTGTGTCTTGGTATTTCGTGTTTACTTCGCAACACAGGCTGTTCATTATGTTGGTATTTTAAGCATACAACGGCAACACAACCAAGACAAAATTCACAACGAAAAATTAACGTACTTTATGGGTTCTTATCAATTTTCAGCATTTCTTGTTTATGGTCATGACGCCGTAGTGGAAAAGGTTTCTGACGTTTCGAAGGAACATACTGTCTCATATATTTCTACTCTGTATTGGAGGCACCATGTTTCTCCGAAGTGTCGGAAGAAATTTCTACTATGCATGGAGACAAACTCCAGAACAAAATAAATAAGGCTGTTTAGTGATCGTCGTGAACTGAAATCTTGCAGTTTTACAAACTGTTGGAGAACCTATAGAATTACACAATGGTATGTTGTGTGATTTCTCGAAACAAGTTAGCCTTTGCACTAGTAACCATCTCTACCGAAAATCAATTGCATAGCGCAATTTAAGACAAAATTGCCTGCGATATTTTACCTAGTAGGATAGGAAAACTATTTAATACTTCCTGGTATTTCACAAAAGGCAGTGGGCGAGGTGATCGATTCACATATTATTTGCAGAAGATATCCAATTAAAGAATGGTATGAAACGATTACGATTTTGGAAAGCAAACTTGCTATCTGTTCAACCAATACACGTTTCGTGTTTAACTCAACTACAGATATATTCACGAAGACACATGAGTATATTTATACACCTGTAGTACACAAGCAATTAAAGAAATTCGATTTCACGTTCAACAGATTTTTCCACGATTCATTATTTTTGCGTGTCTACACCCTCACCTCGCCCCCCCCCCAATTAAAAAAATTCAATAGATTCTATAATCTTCCATCGCTTCGATTTCTATTCAATATATATTTGCTGGGTACGTTATTAATTGCCATGCGCCCGAAATTGTTTGGTGGTCGCTGTGACAATAGGTTGATGACAAAGGAAAATTGGGGAAGGGGGTTTTGACGGTGCGGAGAGAGGAGGGAGAACGGCTGGGGTGGAAATCTCTCTGTACAATGGAGAACATACAGTACTGGGCCAAGCTGTGTTGTTTACTTTTAATCTGCGTCTGTCCATGCTCTGCCCACACCCCGACAATTCTCCTATACGATACATATACACATGCAGAAAAAGGTTAATTAAAAAACCCAAATAAATCACTCTGCTGGTATACACAAAGGCTAACGAGAATAGCAGTGGAGTCCGAGTAAAAAATAATATAGCTGTAGCTATAAGTTTACATAATATCGTTTCTCGTTAAAAAAGAATTGAAGAACAGGTGAGTGCAAAACAGAGCCAAAACACTGATACGAACCTACATCTACAGTGTTTGAACAGCCAGTAGATTCATCTGCCTCGCTTTCTACACAGTATAATGGAGCGAAGAACTGAGATACAAATTCTATGAACACGTCACAGGGATACGCAAAATGGGCACTACCAACGACTTCTGACTTAATAATTCGTCTTCCATACCGTCTACAGTTACAATAGGCACACAATTCGTGTGGAACAGAAATTATAATAATAAGTATCCACTTGAGTTGGTCATGTAAAGAGGAACAATCAGTCATTATGAGTCATTATTTACCAAAATGGTGCCTTTAACGAGCATTAATCACATTTCTTGAAAAGCATTTACCAACTATCAGGCTGAATTTTCAAAATATACTCACCATTCAAACTGATAATTAATTAATACTGAGAATTATACTTGCTTAGATACTTAGGCAACCAGTTCTTCAGTGCCTTGAGCATCTGCGGGTCCCAACTTTCGTTGGCTTTGATCTATTAGACAGTTGGTAGAACTCCTTGGACGAGAGATCAGCCCGACTAAGAATTATACAATATCTAATATTGTAAAATTTAATATATAAGGAGGCAGCTCACTGTTTGTCTTTTTAAACGCACTTTGAAAGAAGTGACGAACTATCATAAAAATTATCTCGATGAGCAATTAATCTTTCTTTCACGCATCTCTCACCACCAGAAGCTAAGGTATTTCCGATGTGGCATCAACACTAGTGGCGGTCAGCAGTGTGTTGAAACTCACAACCTTTGAAAGCGTAGACTTATATTTACGTATTTTTATTTGAAAAAGGGAAATAATATGGCGACTGCACGACAGATATTTCTTCATCGATTTAATGGCAATAAAACCGAACTTGGTATATTATTTCTATCATATGATGCGTTATAAACATTACAACATTATGTAAGGGTTATTCTGGGTTGCTGGGTTGTGACTCTGTGAGGACTAGCAGGTAGATACCAACGTTTCGGAGAAACATAAGCTATTATCCGCAGTAGAACAACATCGACTTCTTCACCACTGTGAAAACAACAAATCGCACATTAAAAAATTATGCATGATACATATTAAGCATATCCAAAACAATAACAGCGTTCTATAGTTTCAAATACAGGAGAGAGATTAACCATTGCATTTTAAATATGTTATCACAGGTTTTATACATCCTATTCATAACGATGCACTAGGGAAAGTAGGCCTCAGAAGTTATTCCCAGCAAGTGTTATTTAACTAATTACATGTTTCTCCCCAGCGCTACATGTGGTTTCAATTGAAACGCTTGTAATAAGAAACACCACAGCGCCATATTTTCACCTGTAAGGACGCCAGTCGTAATCAATCTCAACCATGGTCTCTTCATATCTGGATATTCGGTGTGAAGGAATTCTCAACTGTAATTAGACTAATCTCAGAAATACCAGTTTCAGAATCTCACCCAGGTAGATGTTGATGACGCTGTTGGAGCTTTATCATATCAACCCTTCGAAGCGAAGCTCATCTTAATGATGTTAAAAGTCCAGTTCCTACATCAAAGTAAACAGCGTGTCACCATTACGAAGAAAAATGGTTAATTCTGTTTAGAGAAATAATCAATGTTTGTTATGGTAATGGTACGATAATCATAAATACGCTTGCACTTTGTGGGTAAAATGCATAATTACTGAATGTTAAAGCATTTGGTTTAAAAGGGTTAACCAAGTAACTCTGCATATATAGGTCACGATTAATTTAATAAGCATTAAAGTCCGCTGTGGTGCCACGTAACTTTAAGGCACTTTATCAGACAACGGGAAAATGTGTTGATAAAACAATCTCAAAGTATTTTTTTTTAAATTTGACAGACGGGAGTTAAGTTTCCCAACAGGGGCAGACATCTCTCCCATTGCCACACAGCGCAGACCGCCCGGGGCCCACACAACCCCCTACCCAAGGGATACTGTGGGCTTTTAATCTGCGCGTAAACCTACCACTCACCTCCATCTAGTGTCGATGCTAGGAATTCCTCTATTCCCCCCACGTCTTCATGGCGTGGTGCTTAACTAAGTACAGGGACAACTTTACCTCACCTTTACCTTAAAATTTAATATGAAATATTAATATACATTTCGAGATTGTTCAAATGACAATTTATGGACACTTTTGTTGTCGAGTCTACAAATATTTGGATAGATTAAAGAGAAAATGATTTCTTATGTTCTAATAATAAACAGATATAATGAGCAACGCCTAACGAAAGTCGGAAGGTAATTGAAAGAAATATTAACTCACACAGTCGCCATATCAAAATAAAACAAAATTCTTCGGAATTCTGATTCGTAATTACGCGTATTAACAAGTTGATACTCAACTACAATCAACGTGAACCCAAATTTATAAATTTAAGAGGCGCTATGTGACTGCTGGTTTTATAAAAACAAGTCAAACGTTTCAACAACTATCTTCCCAGCACTTCTAATTCTTTAAGGAAAATCATTTAAAGCGGGCCATACTGCCGTATATTCTCCACTAATATTTAGTGATACCGTGAAATGTCAGTGAACAGGCGAAATTGTTCGAAAGTCGACAGCCATTTCTGACTAAAGGTCATCATCACTCTCTTTGTAGGTAATAGAAAACAGAAAACTTTCTCGAATCGCTACCTTCTTCCCCATAACAGACTGTATTCGGGTCAAGTTTTCGGCATTGAACTCATTCAAATGGCCGACAAACGCTATTCATAAAGTTGTAGATGAAATCAAGCGAATTTCAAAGAACGTAATATTATCGGGAAGGTTACGCAATATAATTTCCACAATGTATCCACAATATCTAAGTTATATGAGCTTGTCATTCAAAATACCCAGGAATACCGGCTTTAAATTCACGAAATACAGTTAAAAATTCATTACTGTAACTGCCAATTTTCTCGTAACAGAAATCTCAACAAAATGTGGTAACCTACCTATGCCAAATCATTCACCAACATACTTCAATGGAATACAAGTATTTACTAAATGCATATTTTTTTTGTTATCTGCGTGTAACAATGGCGTTGCCAGTCATTTAATGAAGATACATATCTACTGTCGCTACGCAAACTGTAGAGAACCACAAATTGTTTTCCTTGCATTTCGAAAAGTGTTTGTAGAAAAACTTGTAGCCTTTAATGAAACTGGTATTTTAAGTCATGCGTTATGATCAACAGAACATACGGACGACGGACAGTCTCATCTTCCGACGTGTTCAGTGCGTAGCTAACGTTTTAAGAAATGAACGCACACAAATTAAACAAGACCTGTAGTACAGTGTCTGAATGACAGTGAGCAAGCAAACTATATTGTAGGAAAGAACTAAAATTCACCCTTAAGTGAAAGCAGCGAATGTAAACACAAAATAATGAAAATAATGCAAGAAAAGAGTAGGTACATTAAGAAACGTGGAATGCTTAGCGATTCTTGCGCATGGTAAATGCTAATCTTCTCTGTATCGTTCAATTACTTCAACCACACTCGTTCAACCGACAAAGTCATCTGGAATCGGATCCGAATAGGGCTATAATACGTTGGCAATACACTGCCAAGTGAGATACCAGATTCTCGTGGCGGCGAGCACGAAGATGGCTGTATTCTGTGTTGTTCGGCAGATCAATTTCCTCGTAAATTTTAATCCATTTAACCAAAGAGCTGTACCTCGTTTTTCAGTCAGTAATCCAAATCGTCAGACTGGACGGCTAGGTTTTGATCTCAGCAGAGCGTTAGAAATTTTCCTTGTCAGCATAATAACCAGAACGATGCTGAATCCAAATCTGCATCCGGCGCCTTCCGAATACTTATCTGTTCATTTATGATCACGTTTCAGCCATCATAACCTATGCAGTTTTGATAGTATTTATGTATTTATACTTCTAATTTCCAAATACCGAAAGACAGTGTAATCGGTGAATGAAAAAATTGAAAATAATGTGGAAGGATGCGGTTGTGGACTAATTTTAGGTACTATTCTGGCATCTGCTAGAATAATCTGAGGAATCGATGGTCTCCAGGTTTAAATTTGAAACCAGGTCTTCCCAAAAAATAAACAGGAATGCTGACCACTCGTCCACAAAGTTCGGTTTGACACACTGTCGTAACATAACCCGAAGAATGAATCAGTCTTAATCATGGCACTTCTTAGACTTGGAAAGATCCTCCCGCCTCCAAACACCTATACAAATAAGTCAGAAACTGCGTGCATAGCGTAAGAATTCATCAAACTGAAAATTGTAAAAAATCGCCTGTTAGCTTTGCCATGTCTGCATGTCTGTCTGCAACAACTCAAGACCACTGAATAGATTTTCATTAAATTTTACACAAATCAGGGTCATCAGCATTTTGTGGACGCTTCCCAATTTTAGTTAAAATCGGACATAATTAACGGCCAGTATATTCATTTCAGAACGTCAAAGGTCATGTTTTAATGGAGCATCAATTTTCCAATAATGCTTTCGCTACTTATAAGACAGTGATAACCACCCGAAAATCTAGAGGCAATAAGGGAGCGAACGTGCTTCAAAATGATTGACGTATTATGTATAGCACCTTTATCCAAATTACTATAACGCGTAATATGAAAGACGGTAGACGGCTGGTAAATCTGATAATCGTAAAAGTTTGATGAAATGGGAAGGCATATGAAAATATTAACAATGCCTACGTTTTATATAATTAACATATTTTCATAAATGTTAAAATGTCTTCTGGTATATTAATTTAACTCATTAACATTAATAAAATTGTACTGGTTTTCATCTTTAAAAGAACATTGACGCAGTGCTCTTGCGTGGTTGACACTTCAGTATTACCAATATTCCGAGCTACTGTTGTTTTCATAAACTTTAAGGATGAAATTAGGCTGTTATATACTTTAAAGCCTTGGTCCAGACCGCAATGAAAACACCAAATGAAGCGATTTTCCTTTCCCATGCGGAAAATAAGCAATGACTTTTTACAGGCAACCAAACAAGATGTCAGTAACACAGAAGTTAATTGAATTGTTTGGAAATACAGCTGTACTCAAGCACTACGATCCTATGTCAGATTTTCTTATACAGAGTGCACGTTCAATGCCTTCTAATTACTAGCAGGCTGGCTAATATGGGAAAAATTGGAACTAGCAATTAGTCACTAAAACGCAGGATTTCGTAATTTCATTTTTAACTTTATTGTATTTGTTTTTAAACTCATTTAGTTATTTTTTAAGAATAGTTTCATTTCGAAAAGGGACGGCCGGTTCGTTAAACGAACTATTATATATGATTATTCCCTTGATTTAAATCACATTACTGAGAACATTACAAAACATTATTCTACATTCCCATACAATATACATCATTCCTGATGTCAGACACTGGCTGGACACCTTGATCTCCGGATCTGAATCCACTGAACTTCTCGGGCTTCGTTAGGCCCAACAATCACAGCAGATCAGCAGGCTACGAGAACGTATCATCGATATATGTAAATATCCAGAACTTCATTAGTTGCAACAGGAGCCTACATGCAAATGGTGCTTCAATATTAAATTGTATTTATACAAAATCGTTGCCCAGGTGCACCAAATTGGCCTAGAAGACATGCGTATTCTTATCCAGACATCTTGTAAGCACGACTGGCACCACTTTGAACAGTTCTTGTAGTTTCCAATGATGAAAAATGACTTTTTTGGACAGCCAATAAATCACCGCTTTTATTTTAAACACACGCTATAATGTTATGGGCTACAAGATGAACAATGAATGCAACCTTTCGTAATTACACCGCAAGCTTCAAATGTATCTCGCGGCTCAGAATGTGGTAACAATATGAGTATATGTAAGGCACAAAGAATAAATATTCCTCTTCAATTCATATTGAGGCGTGAAACATTCAACATCATTTCCATACAAAATGCAAACACTAACAAATTGAATTTCATCTTATTTATTAACCAATTTAAAGTTGAATTGTAAATTCAAACCACAAAACTGTGGTAAAATATCCACTACATTCTTGTCAGTCCCGCTGTGTCACACAAACGAGTAAATATTTGTTGTGGAGAGACACGAGCAAATCGCACAGCAAGTCTACACAAATGTTTACCAGACTCAAACTCACTGTTCGCTTTTTATCCTTCTTCCTTTTTCTCAAACAGGGCATACTAGCAGCAGCCTTTGACACAAATAATCTGGCTTACTATAGGAGCAGTTATAAGCATTTGACTTACACACTTGTATAAATAAGACATCTTAGAACTCTGCACACCGTGTAGTGTATTAGTATGAAAAATAAGCAAGCAAACAAACTATTAACACTATAAAAAGACACTAGTGCCATACGCCAATTTTGGTTAAATGAATTAATTTCCCTGTTGCCACTGATGATGACCTCTTGAGGTTGAAACGCAGATCAAGAGCATTCCGGAAATAACAGAATATCCAACGAACTCTTACGTTTGACAGGAGAGTCATAGAAACGGAAACAAAACGCTTCAGTCAGACATCCAACACCGTCGTTGATTTTTGTTTCCCTTATACCACTAATTAAACGCATCGATTGTGAAGCTAAAACCGTGCCGAAAACAGAGTTGGATCAAATTTTGTCACTATTTCAGGAAGACACTCTCACACACAGACTTTTCATTTCGCTTCTAATTCTATGTATAAGTAAAGATCAGAATGTAAAGTAACCAGATCGAGAAAAATAACATTTCTACAACGTCAAGAATCTATGAAATTCAAATACAGCACTAAAATAAAACACAATTAACTTCATGCAGAATAATATGGGATACATTTCATGATAAAGTTATTAATATATTCAAAAACGCGATCAACAATGGAATAACAGACTATTTTCTTTCTGAGATTTGAGATTCTCACGGCTGTGAAGAACTTAATTGGGATAGTTTGGGTTTTGACGCCGTGTAGTTTTATGATTACCAAGATGAGATTTGGCCCCGTAGCGGGCTCTTATAAACATGGGTTCCATAAAATCCGGGATTTTATTAACTATCTCAGTGACTATTAACTTCTCAAGGACTTTATTCCATGGACATTATTATTAAACAGAATATCCGATGTAATCTGCAACTTGAACCTTGACAGTAAAATATTCTACATCAACTTATATTTTTACGACTTGTCTGTGCCACTTAAGATATAAATTAATCCGATTAGCATTGCTAATTTTTAAACAAGATATTACTTGACCATTTATGAATTCCAGCAACCACATAAAGCTATCAATTCGGTCATAATAATTTTATTGCACAGCAACTTCAAAACACCAAATTGTCAAAAGCACAACATTCAATCTCCGCGACATTCATAAACATACTTAGACTTCTCCTGATGGTGTCACACATAATCAGATAGATCACGTTTTAACTGACAAAAGACGACACTGCAGTATATTAGATGTCAGATTTGATACCGACTATTACCAGGTAGTGGCAGAATCAAGGGAAATACTTGCAGACGTAAATAAGCAAAGCAAAAGTCTGATTTAAACCATGGTTTCATAATGAGCGCTCAAAATTAACAGACAAGCGAAAACAGGCTAAATTACAATGGTTGCAAAACCCAAGCAAAATCATTGGAGATATTCTGCAAAATTTAAGACGCACAACCGGTGGAACATTTAAGAAGAATAAAAGGGAATACCTGAAAAACAAAATTAATAAACTTGAAACTAATTACAAAAACAAAAATATTAGAGATTTATACATAGGCATAAATGAATTTTAAAAAGGTTAACTACCTAGAGTTAATATTACCAAAGATGAGAATGGTTTATCTTGTCACAGATACTCACAGGGTTTTGATTAGGTGGAAAAATATCAACAACCAGCTGTTAAATGTTCATGGGGTTCACGATATAGCGCAGATAGATATACGTACATATGGCTGAACCATTAGTGCCAGAACCTAGCTTTATCGAAGTGGAGACTGATATTGAGAAGTTGAAAAAATATAAATCCCTGGGTACTGATCAGATTCCGGCCGAAATGATTGAAGCAGAAGGCAAAGCCTATTTGCCCTAATTGGAATAAGGAGGAAATGCCACAGCAGTGGCAGGAATCTATTATTGTACCAATTCAAAAGAAGGGTGATAATATTGTAATAATTATAGAGGACTCTCCCTCTTATCATCGGCCTACAAAACTTTATCCAACATTCTTCTGGCGAGGTTGACTGCACATGCCAATGAAATTATTGTGGATCATCAGTATGGCTTCCGTCGTAATACATCTACAACTGATCAAATTTTCTACATTCACTAGATACAAGAGAAAAAGTGGGAGTACAGGGGGACAGTCCATCAACTATTTATAGACTTCAAGAAAACCTATGACTCAATTAAAAGAAAAGCTATTGACAATGTTTTGCTTGAATTTGGTGTATCTAAGAAGCTATTCATGGTAATTAAAACGTGTTTATGTGAAACCACTTTCAAAATTCGTGCAGGTAAACATTTCTCCGATACATTTTATATTCAAAATGACCTGAAATAGGGAGATGCTTTATCGCCGCTGCTTTTTGCCTTGCAATATGTTATCAGTAAAGTCCACGAAAAACAGAGCGGTTTGGAATTGAATGGGACACATCAGATTTGGTTTATGCTGATGACATTTATCTCCTGGTCGATAATATAAATAGTACAAATGCGAACACAGATACACTCGTAAGGACTAGTACGAGAGTTGGCACAGAATAAATGCAGAGAAGACAACGTATACGATCATGTCTCGGCATCAAAATTCAGTAAAACCATAATATAAGGATAGCTAATAAATCGTTCGAAAATGTTGCAAAATTGAAGTAACAAGTCAGAATGGCATTCACGACGACAACAAGAGCAGATTAAATTCAGGGAATGATTGCTATTATTCAGTCCAAAATCTGTTATCCCCCGTCACATATCAAAATGACTAAAGATAAAAAAATACTCAAAAGTGTATTTTTTCCAGTTGTGCTGTGAGGGTGCGAAACTTAGTCTCTCACTTTATGGGAGGAATATAGATTGAGAGTCCTTAAGAACAGAGTGTTGAGGAGGATATTTGGACCTAAAAGGGAGGAAGACAGGTCATGGAGAAAATTGCATAATGATGAGCTTCACGGCCTGTACTCCTCACCTGATATTGTTAGGGTGATTTAATCGAAGGGGATGAGGTGGGCAGGACATGCGGCACGCATGGAGTGGGGGGGGGGGTGGCCGCCTCTTCGAATACGGTGATAAACCGCTGGGTTCCATATAGAAAGTAGGGTATCTTTTAACAAGCCGAGTATACAATGGAATTTTCAAAGAATTTCCTACACCATAAAGTGAGTGAGTGCTTGATAGAACAACGTCCATTCGAGTCATATTCGAAACCACATTCAGTTTCTAAGAATACGTTTCAAACTAAACGGCGAAGTCATATCTGTGCTATTCAATTAGAACTACGTTTTTGTATATGGCCTCGATACCTGTGAGTAGCTAACGAAGAACCGGCATAACCCCACAGTTAATCCATTCGGGGGGGGGGGGGGGGGGGT
>NW_019059680.1:177498-196039 GCF_000696155.1 Zootermopsis nevadensis
GTGCTTCAATTCTCAAAATCACGCAGCTCATGTTAATGTAAGTATAATGGTAATGCACATGAGGATGCGAAGTGTCCTGCAAGAATAAGCGTTAATACACAGTGAATGGGTAACACACGCTTGATTGCCAATTAATTGAATGGCAGGTATAAACAACGGAGCATCTGTAACTGTTGCTGTCGACAAAGGCGGAACACCTACCTCTACCTCAAGAAACATACGGTATCACAGATATAAGTTCAGTCTTTCAACAATGCTTAAAAGCTTTGCTGCTTCTTGTGAGAACAATATGAACCTGATAATGGAAACAGGGGTAAGTTACTGGTAGCAATTCTTTGACTGCACCAACCTGTAGTGATTAAACACGACATTATTAGAGCAAACTACAATAACCAGAGAAGAAATTCAGTCAAACAATAAAGGTCTGTTATTGAAGACTTTCACAATACAAAACTGAGTAAGAAGAATCATTACCAAGAAAAATCCGACACATGTTGCGGACATATCTTCCGTTTACGAATGTACACTTCGGTCTCTAAGTAAACTGACCGGGTCGTATAACGTTTCCAGGCTTGTAATTTTCTAGTGGAAATGATTGATAGAACACGAAATGGAACGTAAAACATCTGAGAGTAAGGCGAAGGAAGTGGAATAGTGAGCAGGCTAAGAAGAGATAAAATGTATAGAGAATTAATTAAGTGCATTCAATGGGTATGAAACAGCTGTATCACTAATCAAATGACGACATGTTTTACTGGGCGGGGGGAAGCGACAGACGCAGGAGACATTACTGTTATAACGAACGACTTAGATCCCATTACCATAAGAACGAACGGCCTCTGAAGACCTCAGAGCGGAACGATCAGAAGAAAACGAGAGACAGACAGACAGACAAACAAACATGCATGAAGAAAGTACACAACACTCTATATTAATAACAAGAACAAAGAACGCCCTCATATATAGATGTACAGTAGGTCTTTAAAGTCCAGCAGGGATAATCATCTGCACACAAGTCGGTCTAAATTCTGTACCACACGCCCACGCATCAGGAATGTGGAACACTTGCAGTTGTTCCTTACGTATCTGGACGGCCGTGCGACCTAACAGGCCAAACTAAGCCAATATTCGGTGAAGAATACAAACAAGAAAGGGCCTCAATTTCACCATTGACCTGCCATTCATATTCTCATACAACTGTTCTTCAACATTAAAACGATATTATTTCCACAGATACAAACTTTCACATACATGTAACGTAAGTTTCAAAACTCTCGTCTTTACTGTTTTATACACGAGATGAGAAGTTAAAAGATTCGGAACCGAAAAGTTGGCAAACATTCCCTAAATTGAATCTGTTCTTAACTTCTCTCTGAATTTAAATTGGTATTATACTATCTTTCTCAAATATTTTAATTCTGCCACATTTATTAGATATTTTTATATTATAATTTTGTCTTATATTTTATAGAGGAGACGAGAACATGCTTGTACATTATACAACCTACTTAGTAACGTCTAGAAGAGATGATGTTTTATTTATGTTGCCGCCCAGCATAAACCACGAGCCAGTGTGTCGCATTTAATTCCAGTCGCTGGCTACTTTATTGGACTTTCCGGCACTGTAGTCCAAAACGAAGTTGAAAGAAATGGCGATACAGCATATTGTTTAAGCTCATTCTGAACAGGAAATTTATCAGACAGAGAATCGAAAAAAGGCACATAGCAAGAGCATGCAATGGTCGGCAAGACGAAAAGTGCTAGGACTCAAACATTCCCAGTGTAAGAGGACAGTAGACACAATAAATATTTACTGTAAATGCGGCATTTCTTGGAAAAACACATGGCGTCTACTATTCTTCACATGCCTCAGTACACCGGTCCCCAAAAGAAATATAGACAATGTTGACATATGTAAAGGTTGTGTGTACACATACTTTTGGCACACTCTGTATATACGATGAGCGTAGCCTGAACCATTAATTAGGAATTACATTACACACTAGTCTAGTGTTCGGGAACTGGTGTGCCGCGAATTTTAATAGAAAATTGTTTATTCGCGGGTTATAGTTTGAAAATGGCAATAACCTCGTCTTTCATAATTCGAATTCATAATACACACACAGATTAATCACAGTTTCATTCAACATGTGTTTTTCTTTTCATATGCCTACATTCTTATAGAACAAGGATTTCTAAGTAAATACATATTCATGGCCATATATGGTTTCGCACCCCCTTTTCGTGAAGCGAAATTACATGGTGTACCCTCTCGTGTTTCTTTGACAAATTAGGGTGTGCCGTAGATGAGAAAAAACTGCGGAATACTATACTAGTCTACAGACCTACTAAACAGCTTCCAACTACTTAAACTCTGCACCATACGTAGTACCACAAAGTAGCGTATAGCCATCAAGTTTTAAATAATTACACACAAAAATGTTTTACAGTATTTTAGGTAAGTATATGACCATACAAAATTTCACACGTCTGAAGGCCTATTCATCGAGCGGTTGACTTGATGTTTATTATCATTGAGGAGAAAATGAAGAAGCTATAAATTAACCCAATAATTCGGTCATTAAATTCGTTTCAAAATTTGAGACAGTTCACTCAAAAAGGAATAATTATATAAAATCAATTTAAAGTAAAATGTAACGATGTCATGGATTTTCAGGAAATATTTTAATGAGGAAATGGTATTCGTAGCGAAATGACACACTGACATTAATTACAGATATAACTGATGACTCAAAATAAGCATATGCCCCTCTGAAGACCACAGTTCATCTAAATATTATTTTAAAATTCACTTCGTGCCTCAAAGAAAACACAAATCATCTCCATTACAAAGACAATTTCTTTAATGCTGTTTACGGAATTAATTGGTGTTCATTCCGAGAATCACAAGAAATTAATAAACACATTTCTTGGGAAAAATACAGAGTTATTAAATGTTGAAGTACGTGGTACATACAGGTACAGTTCTACTTTAAATATTTAAAACAAAAAAGACACCTTCATGAGAATCAACTTAATAAGTTTATACAAATGAACTGACGGAAAGAAAAGACCTCGCTCGTTCGCTTCTGTATAAACGGCACTTAAAATTAAGTAGAACTATTTATTTTGGAACTTTATTATTCTTGTCCCGAAGGAGATTTGTTCCCTTAATTCGTTATAAGCTCACCACCTGCCTCAGGATATTGAACAATAAAATAAAGCCACAGATCGATATGGAACGAGTCTGCATAACGTAATAAGCTGTCAGTAGATTGGTATCTTCTCGTCTCATGCTTCGCTCTGAGGGCTAGGCACAGGCCCTTTACCCTTCCTTACCACACATTCCAAACCGATGGTTTAATTAAGTTCCTTCTACCATATTTCATTTACATACATAAACAGTTTAACTAGCGTAGAACTCTGGGGTAATTCAACAGAGTTATTTGTTGTTCAAGGATACGAAGAAAATAACAGACATGATTAATTGATTTGGATTAATTCTGATTTTACTTGTCATTTGAACGGCTGTAGAGAAATACATCATGGACTAATGTGTACTGTATATGCAAAGGAGAATAATTGGATCCCCCCACCAGAGGAATAATATTCTAGAACGTGTACCGCTCTCCTCCCCGTCTCACTATCGCTTGCTCTCCCAGCGCTTTTCAAAACCCTTTCCAGTCAGGAGAAATTGAAAGGTATGGCAAAGCTGCAGAGGAGAGTTTGATATGGGGAGGGGGAAATTGAAGGGTGAGAAAATAAGGGGTAAAGGGAAGATTGCCACGTAATCCCCGGCAGGAAATTCGAAGCTCACAGAGATTCAAAATTTCCAATTAACCAGATTTTGAGAGGGGATAATAGAATTTTGAATAGGCTAGATATCTCTTTTTCATCTCTTTTTTCTTCTGTCTCTACCTATCCGTTTTCTGTCTCCTATATGATATCGATTACTGCTGTGATGCGACATTGGTAAATGTATTTCGCTTCGAAAATTGAAACTCGGCGAGAGGCCCAACGCAAGGTCCATCTATCCCACTTGTCCTAAAGTATTCCCTCCACGCATTATAAGTAAAATTCACGCAAGAACAAACACAAATTTTGATTACGGTATGAACTGTCGTACATCATCGCCAGCTAACCAAATCGACATTTGATTTCAGTACAGTATTATACTGGCATTTTTTCTTCTGGAACCAAAGTAAGGCATGAACACAGTTGTCTTATAAGATGTTTCACGGTGTAGGATGGTAGACATTAGATGACTTTTCAGAAGTTGTTAACACCTCCATTATCAGGGCGAGGACTCAGCACCCTGATTACGGAAGCAGAAAGCGGTCAATACCTAGCAGACTACACAACGAAACATCCCATAAGACGGCCATATTCATACTCGTCACTGTGGAGATCTGAAATCTGACAAAGTACGGCACTTTGGGATCAGTGGTGGACATGGAAATGTCATTTTATTAGCAGAGAAGTTTTATAATCGATTCAGCAACAGGACACCTTAATGTAATGCGTCCGACACGAGCTTCAAAGTAAGTAGCCATGTTGTTATTCAGCTCAATATAACATATAAAATAATACGCGTTTCAAACTCATGAGGTCATCATCAGTGGCAACAGGGAAATTAATTCATTCATTTTTTAAAATCAATATAACATGCATTTGTTTTGAAGTATCGTTGCTAAGCACTCGTATACTACAAGTCCACACGGCGTCACAACCCAGAAGCCAATGAACGACTTCAATGTCGTGAAGACCTCAATCTTAAAACGCACAACAATTATTAGGCCTATCAAAAAACAAGGTGCTGCACTTAATGAAATTAATGTCAATGCCCGACAGGAATGTAAGTGTGTCTTAGTAACAAGGGGTTACAATAAATGGCTAAAGAATTCAGTATATTTAATATCTACATCGGACGGCAGGTAATAGACTGGTTCTAGGGTTTTTAGTAATGCAGTTATAATTATATGTCGTCGAAACTAGATTTAGAAGGATGTGGTCGTGGTCGTTCCAAAGATGCTGCTCCAGGATGCGCCCGGAAAGACTGAGAAGAACCACGAAAACTTCAGTTACGTTAGCGGGCAACTCGGAGGATGTTCGAACCGAACATTTCCAAGAGTTAAAAACATAGAAAACGCAAAGTGTTTCATATGAACGTGTTCGTCAATCAGAAGAAGAAAAAATGTATTCAGCAAACATATTTATTTAAAAATGGTATAGATACAACAGCCAAGTCTTGTAAAACAGAGTAAATACTACTATTACTTTGGAATACGCAATATTTGGCCATCACATAGAATTAAAAGGACACTACATAATTTCTTCTACTTTTATTATCAAAATTATAGCTTCGATTTTCTATTTTTGAGGACGTACCTTTTCTTGTACTGTCATAATTTGTCCATATTCATCCAACTACATGTAAAAAATTACACAAATTCCTCTTATCAGAACAGTTTACGTGGTCTGATGTATATACCTAGCAGGACAAATGCAACTCTACCTCACGTCAAGTTTATGAATAACAAGATTAAGCGGTACGATAAAATAAACTTAATAAAGCTGTCCCGCTAACAATCATGTAGGCGTTTGGGGGAGAGACGGGGTTTGTTCCTACACATTCTTAACCTCGGAACTAGCTGGGAGTGAGCGGTCAGCATCACGCCCCGGCCGAGCTTTACCCCAGGGAAATAAACCCGGTACCCCTTGAACAGTAGGCAGGGTGGGACCTCAGAGTTAGTACGAGCGCAAAGGCTAGGGGAAAAATCCTCTACCGCTGTCGGAAATTGAACCCCGGTCGTCCAGTCACTTTACTGACTACCCCATAACATGTCAGTAACAGAAATAAATTTGAAGATGGCTGTCTTCAGACTCACTGCAGTGAAAACCTCCGATCCTACTTATAAATAACTTTAATTAAACGGAAGCCCATTTCTTAAGTGCCACATTCAAAGCAGTATCTACAATTAGGTATTGAACTTTAAACTCAGGGGCAACGAAAATAAACATCAAGTCCTACGACGATAGACGGCACTGGAAGGCTCTGGTATGTCCATTTTACGAAGGGCAAACATCTGATAGCAAGTTTGCTACAACTGCATAACTACAGTGCAGGCAAACAAACATCTGAAGTGTAAGGTGAAAAACCAAGCCACCATACGATCGTAGCAGTAACAATAGAAGAAATAAAAATCACACTCCACAAGTCTCTCACTCTATTCCAACATTCCTCTCATCAAAGTATTTATACGCTTACTAACAGAATGGTGCGAGATAGTCTCTCGTCACTCAGCTTGTAAAAACATTCCATTGCTTTTGTGTTTACTGTCGTCTGGTCCTCCCTTGAGCCGGATCAGTCGGGTACCCACATTATCTTTCTATGATTCATTTTAAAATTATCCTTCTTTTCACGTCTAAGTCTCACATGTGGTTTCTCCCCTTCAAGATTCCCGACAAAATGTATCACGCATATGTATTTCTCATCCCCCCCCCCCACGATCCTTCCATCTGAACATTCTTAATTTGAATATTTCTGTAATACAAGACGTTCTATTCACGCAAAAGACGACTAAATCAATAACATAGTCAAATTCTTTCAGTCGTATACCGTTCTTGTAGCTGATGCACTGCTTGACAACGGTAAGTTCGTTGATTTCAACCGTTTTGTCACTCGATAAAAATTTGTCACAGAAAAATACTTCTGCATCCTGATGTCGGTGTACTGTTGTCTTATTCGGTACTTCGTTGCCAGGCTATGAACTGCTAAATGTTTCATGAACTGCATAACAGATTTAGGTGAGAAGTAGTGTTCGAGAATGAAATGTTCTGCACAGCTTCTGCGCAACTGACGCAAGAACCAGGGTGGGTGACCTTGAATTGAATGTCATTGGGAACGTTGGGAGAGAGAACCTGCTTCTCATTTAATTTTTGTACCGCAGAACGTGACTGTATTTCTTTTTTGTAGGGCTGGGATTTAAATGGTATTTCGTGGAAGAATGCCTATTAGGTGTTTTCCCATTTTTAAGTTCATCATTAAGTAATTATCTCCACCCTTCTTCCCATCATGTCTCTTGGTATAAATATTCGTCTCAGTACTTTGTTCTCAAACACCCTCAATCTAAGTTCTTCTTTTAAACGTAATTAAGTTTTACATCCACAAAAACAACAGGCACTAGCATTATAATTCTGTGTATTATAATTTGTAGGTTTTTGGACAGAAAACTTAGAGATAAATATTTTAAATTGAATGACCGCAAATACAAACACACACATCTAATTGTACGAGGTGCGATCGGAAAGTTTCTAGACTGTGTCAATAGAGGGCTAACCGGATGTAGTACGAGCTTCTGCCGCTAGGGGGTGCAGCCTACATTCATAGTGAATCAGTGTGCCAGCCGGCATCATCGAATTAGCATTTGTTTCTTAGTTACGGGCGTTTTGGTAGTGCATTACACCGACCCTCCTGCGATTTCGGAATGGCGTGTGCATCAAATTTTGCCAAAGACTCGCCAAAACGGCTACGGAAACCTATGAAATGCTAAAGCAAGCATTTGGGGAGTCCGCAAACTTTTGTGTGGCATTCACGTTTTAAAAACGGCCGAACTTCTGTCGATGATGACGAGCGTTCTGGACAACCATCTTCGAGCACACCGCCCTCAAAGTTCGGCAGTTTTGGGCCTCAAACACCATGGCCGTCATCCCGCACCCTCCTTATTCGCCGTGTGACTTCTTCCTCTTCCCAAAAATGAAAATTCAGCTAAAGGGAAGGAGATTTGAGACGATAGAAGAGATTCAGGCAGAATCGCAGATGGTGCTTGACAGGCTGACAAAGAAAGATTTCCAGGGATGCTTCCAGGCTTGGCAGCGGCGCTGGGATCGTTGTGTTCACTCCCAGGTGAACTACTTCGAGGGTGATGGATGAATTTAATACCTGAGATAAGTGTACGGGTTTTTATACGCGCAGTCTTGAAACCTTTCGATCGCACCTCGTATAATACAGCAATTATTTAAAAGTAAAGCTGTCCCACTATACGCCATGTAGGGGCATGGGTGCACATAATTTTAAATGGATATGTTCATGTTGCTCCGTGACAGAAAACCCAATTTGTTTTCAACGATGGCATAAAATAAAGTACAAGTTTTCTCCCTGAATAACCTCGATGGATATGACTAACAAATGGTTTTGAAGTCCAACGATTCGACTTTACTTCAAAGTATTGCACCCAGTTTCCGCAAAGCACAGATCGATCGATCGATCGATACGGTAGTTCTTAAACACTCATAAATAAAATAGTGCTAAGTGCTGTAATCAAATAACGTGTTTTACATTAACATAGTAGATCTCAGATGAAGTACGAATAGGTTAGTTCTGTTTGCTATGATTATACGATTTTCCATGTTCATTTACATTCAGAATTCATACATAAGAAAGTGACTTCAACTAACTATTCTTTTAAGAATGTTTAGACCATGTTTCCATCAGTCTACGTTTGGTTTATATACTTTCATTTTTACGTAACTGATAACTAACAGTCGCTCACTTAGGAAGAAATTTAGAAACATGAAAGTTCATTATCATGTTCACAGGAGTATACCACAGGTCTCTATCACTGAATCAGATCAATCTAGTTCACACTCTTGCGCCCTATTTACTAAAGATCCATTTAATATTATCATCCCGTATTCTCCTAATAATTTCAACTGCCCTCTTACCTTAAATTCTTCCAAGTTAAATTTATAAGAATTTTTGATATTTCTCTTTTCTGCTGCATGCACCACCCAATTCATTGCCACTGATTTGATATCACTAATAATATTCGGTAAAACCATAAGTGATAAAACTTTATTTCTGTTACTTCATCCGTCTCTAGTCCATACTCCTCAAACCCCGTTCTCAAATACCTTCAATGTGTATTCTTCCCTCAGGAAGTGAAAAACAATACGTAAAATTACAGTTTCAAGAATGTTAATATTTATTACGTATTTGAAGCCTTTACGAATTACACGAAGCCACTTTGGTTTAAGGTATTATAAATATGTGATGGGAAGAAAAACATATAAACAATGACATGCTACAATACAGCATGCCTGAAAAGTGTAAGGTTAGTACATCGTCTGATGGCGGGACCGACTGGTGGTAATTTCCTTTCCTCGTCATCTCAGCCTCTCTTTTCCTCTCTTTGCCGTATCACTTTGCGTCAAGGGTTAATTGAGTTGAAAGATGAGAACTGAACAGCTTCATAAATTCATATGCTAGGTTGGCATATAGCTCGTGACCGGCTGAAGGAAAAGGATTCAAGCACTCTTTGATATCATTAAATTAACAAATTTTACCCTGACAAGGAGACAAATGGGGATAGAATAAGGTCGGAAAGAAAGAGGGTAAATTTTTAGATTTATACATTTATGTCAGTGTCTTTACAGGGTTTTCCAAGAAGGCGAAGAAAGTTTAATGGGAACAAGGATGGGGGTTATCAGAGAATCATGCAAGAGGGGTTGTATTACAGATTAAACACAGGGGTTCAGAAGATTATATATTTTGAGCTTGGAAAAGGAAGGGTGATATAAAAGAAGAGAAAACTCAAGAGATAGGAGAAAGATTCTTTGATCATGTAAATGGGTTCTAATCTTGGTTGAGACGGGGATTGCTTGGTTTGTTTGTGTAAGGCTATGGGTTAGAAAGAAGGGTGGAAAGGCAAGAGAAGGAAGCATAAATAGCAAAAAAATGGAACAGAAATTGGGAGTGGATGGATGGTGTGAGTTCTAGTGATCTAAGAGGTGGGGGATAAAAAGATGAAAGAAGAATACATTTCTTTGAGCGAGAGAATTCAAAAGAAAGAACCGGACTGGCAATATATAAGTTCCACTTCGGCTTCCATTATTTCAAGCCTAATCGTTAATAGGTAATTTCAATTTTTTATGTAGTTGCTAGCAAATTATTAAGTTCAGTTTGCAGATCAATTTGCAACCATCGAAACAAACCAAAGTTCACAAAAAAGGTTTTAAAGCTGGTGCGAATTAATACAGAGCGTTGTTTGCATTGAACGTGTTTTGTCCCCACTGCCCGTTGAGTTACAGCAATACAGGACTATATTTAAGACCGTTTACTAAATTCATACATCTAATTTTAGATTGTTTCCCATTTTAATGAACCAAGCTAACACATCAAAATTAACACTGAAAATCTTCTTATACGATATCGTATAATGGATAAATAGGCCCAGGTCTGCAATAATATTTTAAAGCCTAGTGGTAACAGTATGTACTACCTGCTTTATCAAACAGCAAATCTGCGTTTCGCCCGCAGAAATGTCACTCATCGCTGTGATCATGAAGACAGCAAGGACCTCTGGTAAACTTCTACCAGACTAAACGGTGCTACAACCCAGAAGACAGCCATCTTCGTAACACGTATTTCCCTAAACAGAATTAACCAACTAATTTTTGTAACGGTCATGGCTTGTGTTTTCCCTGAGGTACGGACTGAATGTCAAACATTAAGACCAGCTTCGGCTACAGAGGGTTAAACGTAGCGATAAAGTCAAGTAAAGCAAAGCTGTCCCGCTACCCGCCATGTAAGCTTAATCTCCGCTCTAGACAGATGTGAGTGGTCAGCTTCACGCCCCGGCCGCGCTTTACCCCCGGGAAAGGACCCCGGTACCCACTGGCCAAGAGCCGGTCTGGACGCAGAGGCCAGAGGAAAAATCCTCTGCCCCGGTCGTCCAGTCACTACACTGACTGAACTACCCCACTAAACGTATCGGTACAATTTGAAACGCAGAAATGCAATTGTATGTATACAGGTTGGAGCGATATTACAGTATCTTTATTTTAATGTTTCGATACAAATGAAAATGTGATCAATCTGTAAATAACTGCACCTACAAAATTCCTGCACTAATACTTACAAGTTACTTGTTAACAACTGTCCTCCTTAGCAACAGGTTCTATTAATCTAATAATTTATAAAAGCCAATTGGCAAAAATAGCATGATCTCACAGTCTGTCCACAAATCCCTTCAATTCATGAGAGACGGCCAAGTATCTTTCTATAGTCGCAGATTATAATTCAGTCCTCAATCAGTGTAGTTTAATTAGTTTTAGGTACACATGTAATTCAAACAACTGCTCAGCAGAGATAAAATTAGATGCAAATCAACAACGATAAATAAAAGAACAATGCAATGAAATACATTTTACTTCACACCAAAGGCGATATTTTACAAAACAACAAACATGTTCGTATTTCACGTAAATGTAAAAAATGTTAAATAAATGCTTCTGATGAGTAGATGCCAATATGGGTATCCTGAACACAAAGTCACAGTCGCCTGCAACATGAACACTGCATTAATCCCAGTATATAATATTTTTCCCAGTTGCGTCACTCTGTGTTACCTTGAGAACTGTTACGACTAACAAGCGGTGGCCTGGTTTCATTCGCAGTTAACACAAATAGCAGGCCTGCAGCATGTGGAGATGACAGGATAGCATTAAGTTTGATCTTACAGAAATATAGTGTTACTGTGTGCACTGGTTTCAAATGGTTCACGGCGGAGTTCAACGGCGGGCTACTTTCAGCGCGGCAATAAATCTTCTGGGTCCCATACAAGATAGGACACTTCTTGACCAGCTAAACAACTATCAGCTTGTTAAGGACCCTTCTCCATGGGGCTAGGAACATACTTTTAAATACACACAACTACATATAAGTTATTATGCCTTTATTTAAGTAGGACCATGCCAAGGGTATATGAAATTCGCGACCCACACAAAAGGCCTATATATGAAGGCAGTTCTATTAAGAAAGTTCCTACAAAGACAGGTTGTGAGGACGGGAGATGGAAGTACTCAGGATTCTGTCCAAAAGAGCTGTTTAGGCAGTTACGCCAAAGGCCGACACACTGATCAATGCATAACAATAACATAGTTCCTTAATGATCCGTCAAACTTTCGTACAAAATGTGTGCGAGATTTAAAAGACTGACAGCCACATTCTTTGCTAAAATTCGTGTGTAAGGACGAGTAGGACTGAAATTTTCCAGCATTCTCAGTCTTAAATGTAAAGTCACGTGCTGATATGGCACAATTATGTAACAAGACACAAGAGGACGAGGTCAGTAGCCTGGAGCCGGACTTGTTTCCAGACAAGAATGGCTGTTACAGTGCGTGGAGGGCGGGTAAAATGCATGGAACGATAATAAAAATAAACAATTCTTAGGTTCCAAGAAACAGATTTATTGATAAGCTGGTAGTCACTCATCATAAAAAATGATTCGTGTTTTATTAAACCAAAAATTTCATTACCGTAATCTCAAGGCGCCACTATTTGTCTCTGTTCTAAGTCAGTTTTATCCAGTCCACTCCTCACCATCAAACATCTTTGAAGACCACGTTAATGTTAGCCTCCCAATAAAATCCGTAATATATAACTGAAAGCAGGGAAGGAGGAGCAAATTCATCGTTTCTGAAGTTAAAGAACAGTACCACTATACACAGTTCTGACAAAACTGACCACAAAAACCCAGTGTTAGGAGGACCGTCTTTTGTTTAGAGAACTGAAATTAATAAATGACTGGTTACCTTCCAATCCACAGCTGTCTCCAAAGTGGTCTCCTCTCTACAGGGTTTCCGGCTAGAACTCTGTATACATCTCTACTCTGGCCCACGCATACTGCAAGGCCAGCCTATACCATTCCTCTTTATTTGTTCATCCTAATAATATCTGATGAAAGCTACAGACTATGAAGTTCCTCGTTACACAGCGTTCTCTATCCTCATCTTCCTTTGTTTCCCTTAGTGGCAATATTCACCTCTGACCTCCGTTTTCAAACAGCTTCAATATATGTTCTTCCGTGGAGGCGCGAGACCAAATGGTACATTCACGCAAAACAAAAGTAAAACTAAAGTTTGTGTCTGTTATTCCTCAGGGTTTAGAACATATGACAGCAAGACAAAATATTCTAAATTCAATCATATCAAGCATTTCCAAAATTGAATCTGTTCTTTCAAAAAACACTACAACTTACAAACCCGAAACTTCGAATATGTAAGAGTACGATCTCTGTCAAAGAGTAACAATGAAAAACATTGCATTATCGAATTAAATTCTTTACTGCTAGTGTCCTACATCAACAGCCAGATGGGACAACATGCAGCACTGTGAAATATGTACAACCCTGTTATTCATATTTTAGATTTAAATTACACTATACTTAAGTGCTATAAGGCTCCGCAGTTATTTATTTGAAGTGCAATAAAGACGAAAAATGGCTGAGCGAGCTAAGCTATGACATTAATGTGTTTCTGTAGCTACGTATATATTATCTGTCTTCGTAATCATTAAGATGACGTTACAACCGTAATTTATGCCTCCATGTTTATAAAGAGAATTAATGTTCCGAAACCCATTTATGACACACATATTTTACCCATTTTTCTGAATCCAGTAAATTTTCCGAAAAACTATTCAACATATTTCACATTCTCAATTCTGTATTTCGTATTCACAAAGTGAAAGACCCCACACATATGTTTTTAAACAACCCAAACACTTCTACAGAAAGACAACTGAGTTCGAGACTAGATCTTCATATGTTAAATTGGTGGCAACGGTAGTCCTATCACAAACATCTCCCTGACTTCTTCTCTAAATGTTTACGGGGACTGTACTGTATTATATTTTTCCTTTTGTTATGGACTTTAACCATCGTCAGTTAAAATTTGAACTATTACAAAAAGAAATGTATGCTTCTTCTTCTTTTCGGCAGACCTGAAGACGATGGAGGATCCATCCTTCCAAATGTGTTTTTAAAGATAATTAACATTTCAAATGACCTAACCCTAAAATAAATAAGTTACACTCCCTTAATCTTTCACTAGTACCGACGACGACGATAAATGACAACACATTTTGTAGGATTTGAGGTTTTCACAGCGGTGAGTCTGAAGATGGCTGTCTTCTGGGTTGTTGCGCTGTGTAATCTGGTAGAAGTTTGCCGACGTACTCATCGCCCTGATAATGGAGGCAGCAAGTACCTCTGAAATGTCGGTAAACTTCTACCAGACTACACGGCGCAACAACCCAGAAGACAGCCATCTTCGACAACACAGTTTTGTTAACAATACCCATACTTACACACCCAGAAACATCACGAATGTTCCGAGAATCTAAACTACCTTAACAATGAGACTCAGAGAAATGATAAAAATAACTAAGCCTAATATACCATAACAATTCCTAGTAACGTACAAATCATATACCAGCTGCTGTTTATTTGCATATAAATGAAAATACATGACTTATTACGACTACCATAGAAATGGAAGGAATGTATTACTGCCCCAATTTACAAAGAGAGTTTGTGTCTCTGCACTAATTCATAAGGAGATTTTTTCATCAACTTCATTCGCAAATTTTATCCATTACTTTTCTGGCATAATTAACACCGGTTGAAAATTAATTTATTGGCAACCATGTCGATTCCGTAGTAACTCACCAAATCGTATTCTGTTGGATCCGGTAAAAGTAAAGCTGTCCCGCTACACGCCATGTAGGCGCTTGCGGGGAAGGGTTTAAGTGGTCAAATTCACGGCCTGGTCCCGCTTTACCCCGGGAAAAGACCGCGGTACCCAATGACAGGAGGATGAGAGAGCTCCAGCGCCGGTCTGGACGCAGAGGCTAGAGTAAATATGCTCTGTCCCCGGTCGTCCAGCCCAGAGTCAGTCACTATACCGAATTACCCCGGCAAGCTGCACAGCGTACACCGGGCTATTCTGTAATCCACACACTGAACTAGGCCTCAAGAAAGACAGTTCTTCAGCACTGCACTAGAATATGATAATTGACGTCATTCGGACTTAAATAACACTTACTGCCATGTTAGATTCGGACTACAGTATTCTCAGAACGAAACAGTTTTCTGGTAGTCTTCACAGTTACGTTTCAACAGTTTAATTTTCAGTATATTTGTAGAAATCAAAGGGTGATTACTTGAACAATTTATTTGCAGCAGTGTCTCGTTTACTGTCTATTTTTAATAAATTATTTAACACGCTTTCCACTATTTGAATTAAAGTTGAAAAATAAACTACTTTAAACCTAGAACAATAATCAACAAATGAAGCCCACATGGTGCATAAACACAGACAGACTGTTATGAACTGATAAAAGCCACGCGTGTACGTACCATACATTAATTTTTAAAAAAATGAGGGTGGAAGATACGAAAAGAAATAGAAGGAAGAATAGCATACAGCATGCATAAATAATCAAAGAAGTAGAGAGTAGGTCCCTTTGTCATGTAAGTTCCTCAGAAATAGGAGTATAAATAATTGAAACTTCACATATAGCGTGTTCAATATATGTCAATACACCGCTGTCCTCACTTTTAACTATTTACTGACTGTGTACTCGGAGAAAAGAGATGCTTAGACAACACAAATACTTCAGATTCATGTCAGGCCACTGTCGCCACCTAACACTAAAAACCGTTTGACAGAATAATGTTCAGATGCGCGAGCGTAAGCCTCAACTATCTAGCTGGCTGGAGTTAGATGAAGAATCATTTCATGCCACCGATACTGCTATGGCCCAATGTATGAAATACAACTAAACCACGAAACTTAGACACAAATTAGTTTAATTTGTCTTGCAAACTGTTAGCCGGGCTAACACGGTTAACATGTACTCTCGGCTTTACCCCCGGAAACAGAGCCCACGGTATCACCGCAGAGGAGGTTGGATGGATCCTGGAGCCGTTATGAACGCCGTAGCTAACAGAAAATATATTGTCCTGTCAGGAATGGAGCCCCGATCATCATGCCCGTGCCCTAGTCACTATACTGAGCTATAAGGGTTCAGCGCAATAATGTGACAGTAACTCCTGAGTACTGCTATTCATCGAGTATTTCTGTGATTATTTAATTTTATTTATATAATTATTCATTCGTATTTATCACCAAGTCATACACAAAATCACATGAAGGCTAAATATAAACATGTAGAAGTAACAATGAGTTATAGGCACGTATGTTCACTGCACATCTCACGATCAATGGAAACAATAAAAATGTTCCCCAAGAAGTAGACGACGTTTGGACTGCAACTTAGCGGAGCAATTAGTATGAAAACAACTTTCAATTGTCAGTTTCAAAAATTCCACAAACCATAGACAACAACTAACAAACTAAATAAACAAAGTAATTAAATAAAAAAAAATGTGTGAAGGAACAAAATAAATTTTAAAGAACACGTTTTAGCGTGCTCGTATTTATTTTCTCACCGAAGGTCGTTTGCTAGCTAGACAATGTTCAGCCCTGCAGCACACAAGATTTATGTTGCAGTAATTGTTTATAAGCCAGCAACGTAATAATCACCATCTATAATGATTCGATCCAAGCAACAATTCACATGACGTAACAGTGGGGCTATTTAAATCGCATCACGTACCAGCAAGTAACAACAATAATACAACCAAGACTCGCCTATTATTTGTCACGCACAATCAGATAATAACCGACTCGTACGCCTAGATGATATGTACGATATTCAGTGCTACGACACGCAAGAAAAGCTTCGATTATGTACAAGAATTAACGTCCATAAAATCCCAAAGCACTTAACAAACCTCTAAGAGGATGTTGTTCTTACAAAATCCTTGAATTACTTGTATCTATTTGTTCATCACCAAATTAACTAAAGCCCTCCACCAATTTCTGCCCAGGGTCTACAAAATCCAATCGCCTTCAACTCCTATCTCCCACAGATCCCACCTGATATTATCTTCCCATCTATGTCTAGATCTCCCCAGCGGTCTCTTCCCTAAAGCATTCCCGACCACATGACCCGCCCATCTCATTCTTCTTGATTCTTTCACCCTGACAATATTGGGGGAGGAGTACAGATTTTTAAGCTCGTAATTGTGCAGTTTTCTCCATATCCCATCGTCTTCTCTCCTAGGCCAAAATATCCTTCTCAACACCAAATTCTCAAACACCTGTAATCTGTGTTCCTCCCTAAGAATGGGAGACCATGTTTCGCACCCATACAGAACAACAGGCAAAATTGTTGTTTTGTATATTTTAATCTTTAGGTTCTTAGAAATCGGACGGGAAGACAACTTATTTTGAACTGCAAAGTAGCAAGTATTTCCGGAATATCATTTTGATTTGTTATTGTTGTTCCCAATAGTTTAACTTTGTCACACTTTCAAAGGATTTATTAGCTACTGTAATAAGATTTTTCGCGCATGTCAGCTTACGGAATACCAACATGTACTTAATTTTTTAAAATTTATTTTTAGGCCAACCTTTCTACTAGCTTCTAGTAAGTTTAATATACGTATTTTTATAACGTCACACGAAACAGCCGAGGACACACATGTAGATCTGCAGGCATATAGCTATATTAATAATACAACCTATATTTATGAAATAATTTCCACAAATGATTACATCTGGACAGCATTCACACTTAATGATACAAAATTTAATAAACTGCACAGACTTTTTGTGAGACGGCGAAGCCAGTAGTTAATTTAAATTCAATTTAAATTATTATAATTATCCAATTATGTGTTATTTCGAAATTAGAACAGTATAAATACAAAACGTAATAACCTGCTTACGAAAGGTAGTAAGCTCTGTGGGAAATAACACGATACTAGGTAACTCATCTGACACAAATAGTCTACCACAATATCTATTTTTACAGTGTCGCCACAGTATGAAACTGACTAGATTCGTCAGAGCTGAAGAGATCGATGTTAACACTCAAAGCAGTGTTGCAGTGCTCATGATGGGAACTGTACGACCAGTCACGACTGTTGAGCAAATGGCCACAATTCGTTCCATCTCACCCCTCCCACCAATTACGTTAATTTCCTGAACCGTTTCAAAGATATTATTTAAATTCCATTCTCCATTGTGATCGGACAAGTGGGAATTAGAAGAAAGGAAACACATACAGAAAAAAAACACTTTAAAATATGCAAACACGATTATTTAGATAACAGTATATCTGATATTTTTAATTTGTTCTAATTCTGGTTTACCAAGGCCTCATACAATTGCCATTGTAGGTCTCACACTCCTATAAGCTACAAATATTCATCCTATATTTGTGATATAGTGGGCAAGAGAATTTCCAGAAAACTCAATGACACGAGAAGGAATAAGTGAATGTGCATGTATATACGAGGTGCGATCGGAAAGTTTCCAGACTGTGTCAATAGAGGGCGAACCGGATGTAGTACGAGCTTCTGCCGCTAGGGGGTGCGGCCTACATTCATAGTGAATCAGTGTGCCAGCCGGCATCATCGAATTAGCATTTGTTTCTTAGTTACGGGCGTTTTGGTAGTGCATTACACCGACCCTCCTGCGATTTCGGAATGGCGGATTTTCATGAACAAAGAGTGTACATCAAATTTTGCCAAAGACTCGCCAAAACGGCTACGGAAACCTATGAAATGCTAAAGCAAGCATTTGGGGAGTCCGCAATGGGTCGTGCACAAACTTTTGTGAGGCATTC
>NW_019059680.1:196207-212619 GCF_000696155.1 Zootermopsis nevadensis
CCGTGTGACTTCTTCCTCTTCCCAAAGATGAAAATTCAGCTAAAGGGAAGGAGATTTGAGACGATAGAAGAGATTCAGGCAGAATCGCAGATGGTGCTTGACAGGCTGACAAAGAAAGATTTCCAGGGATGCTTCCAGGCTTGGCAGCGGCGCTGGGATCGTTGTGTTCACTCCCAGGGGAACTACTGATGGATGAATTTAATACCTGAGATAAGTGTACGGGTTTTTATAGGCGCAGTCTTAAAACTTTCCGATCGCACCTCGTATGCACGTGTATGTGTGTGTGTGTGTGTGTGTGTGTGTGTGTGTGTGTGTGTGTGTGTGTGTGTGTGTGTGTGTGTGTGTGTGTGTGTGTGTGTGTGTGTGTGTGTGTGTGTGTGTGTGTGTGTGTGTGTGTGTGTGTGTGTGTGTGTGTGTGTGTGTGTGTGTGTGTGTGTGTGTGTGTGTGTGTGTGTGTGTGTGTGTGTGTGTGTGTGTGTGTGTGTGTGTGTGTGTGTGTGTGTGTGTGTGTGTGTGCGCGCGCGCGCGCGCATATAAGTATTTATGTCCACGTTTAAAAAACTCTTTCATGTAAATTCTCTAAGAAATGTATGTGGGAAAATATTACATGGACGTAGTTTTAAGAGGTGTTATTTACTTCCTAATGCCTAATGGGCAACATAACTGCATAATGACAGTCCACTAACGATTTCGAATTTCACTTAAGACATGTTCCAGATTTCTTATTTGTTAATTTATCTTTATAACAGTAGGCTATACTTGCTGTAATAGAAAACACTGCCATAGGGGACATTGTAATTAATCAAACACTGAAATACACTGGTCATGTATGCTGCATTCTTGAAAACAAATTAGTACTATGACGGTGTATTACTTCAGGGTAGGTTAGCAATTCAACACATCTTGTAGTTGAACAGAAAGCTAATTTAAGACACACAATAAAACAAATTATAACATAGAAAAGTAGGTCTAACTGACCAGAAGAAACTTTAATTCAATAATAACGACAAACATCAACAGTGTTTCATGTAACCACCTCCATAAATGAACTTAAACAGAGAGTTTTAAACATGATTTTTATTTATACTGTTTCAAACTTGTAAGCACGAAGTTGTAACTCATCTTACTTTCGTTAAGGGCTTTAAGACCCCCTACAACAGACAAGCGTTTGTTTATTACCATGAATTTCACACACAGAGGATTGTTGTATTGTGTGGGTATGTACAGACAGCAGCAGAGCAAGATGGCTACAATGATGTGCAATGGTGTGGATTTACTAGCCACGGATTATAAGTTGATGAATAACTAGCAAAGAAACAGACAGTGTGTGATATTTGATTCTTCACGGAGGTGACCATGTTCCGAGTTGTGAAGACACGTGGACTCGTAAGAATAGACACGAAACTTTCGGAGAAACGTACTGTATCAATTTCACCTACAAGTCCACACGGCGTAACAACCAAGATCAACAAAGAATCAGTACTTATCGATATTATAAAAAAATCATTTTAGCACGCACGGCAATGTCAATAAGCAGATCTCCTTCCAGAGTAACAGGCAAATAACTTATTAAATCTTGGCTCTAAGACACGTTCTTTGTAATGTGAAAGACCCATGAAAACATTATTGTGTAGCCCTGTATCAATTAGCAATACAAGGTAAGTTAAATCTGTAATTAAACATTTGATCTGCGTTCAGAACTTTATTAACTGTATCATGGGATGTATAACCAACTATTTTGCAAACTTCCCGTCCTCCAGGAGAATTCTGGGACACACACCCACTTCTTTCACGATTTATATTACCAGTCATATAGATTGTGAAACTGACTTTACGAAAGCTGCAGAGGCACATAAACGTGAGTAGCATAATTTTTCACGCGGTGCAATGTTCTATTATAATTCTGTAATATACATTTAAGGTGAATGTCAACCTAAGATCAACAAAAATATTCTCCAATCATATTTACGTGTTACGAGACATCGTTTCTGAATACTACGAGGCCATTTAAATTAATACCTCGCTACCGACAACAAAAAATTCATAAGAGTGTAGGTTGACTCACTGACATAATTATGTACCCTTATAATAATGTAATATTAATGCAGTTTCTTTTCAATTAAGAAAGTTGGACTATTACAATAAGGCTGCATACTAATATGCTGTATTTATCCAGTGTGTGATGAAACGCCCGATGAAAATAACATATTTGTAAGCTTTACACAATAATGTCAGCAGCATTACAGAAACGACGAATTACTTACTTTTTATGACTATATAAGTTTGCTCAGTAGTTCATTCGAGGTTCTGCAGTCGTAAACTGACTTTTATCCGAAGACATAAAACTTCAAACATGATCAGTATAAATTAATACTTTCAATAATGAAAGGTGAAGCCAGAACTGACACTTCTCAACAAGTTGTCAATTCAATAGTCGGCATTATTGTAGCCAGTATTTGAAAACTTAATGTAACAGCTTTAAAATATTTCGGTATTAACTATCAAATTGAATCTGTTTAGTCAAACAAGTGATATGCCGTAATAAGTTTCTTCCACACCCATTTATTTATACACTAGCATTTTGTAAAAAATCCTTTGATAGTTAATGAAACTCAACTCACTGAACAACATAACAAAGTTCCGATTGTCGTTTAATTAAGTTACTCCACGAAGACTAGATACTGACGCTTCAAAATTACAAACAAGAGAAGCAACAACCAAAATCTATACGAGCTGTCTTGTTTCACGTCCAGGCCAATCCAACACTCAACAACTGTCTCTACTCTTGGTGAGATTTCTGGCTCTCACGGCGACGAGTATGTTTTGCCGTGTAGTTTGGTAGAAACTGACCGACGTTTCAGAGGTTCTTACTGTTTCCATTATCAAGGCACTCATCGCTGATTGGTCGAAATGACAATTATGTTATAAATATATTCAGAACAGGGAATGCCTAACAAAATTAATTAAAGCCTGTTATAAAAATACATGTTTATATTTTTAGGGTGGCAGGAACTATAAATAGCCATTCTGTTTAAGACGAGAAACTTGGGTGGTTATCCTTCATGTTTTACATTAAACCAACTACTTCGTGTTTTGTAAATTCGGGGCACCGGTAAGAGCCTTTCATAGCACAATAAAACCCGATTAAACTCAGTGAGTCAACAGAGTACCATGACAACATTTAACACACTAATAAAACGTGTATATACATACGTGTGCATAATTACTGCTGTTTACACAAACACAATAAACAAGATGAAAGAGGCAGTATTCTAACCTCGCTGTAAAATTACATCCCAAGATACAATACGAACGAACTGGTTCACAGAGTCAGAGAGAGATTCAAGTCAGAGCAAAATTACAATGCTGAATATGACAAACGAAAATTAATTCACGAGTGTTAATGAACATAAGTGGACGTCTATGGATGTGATTTTGTGTCTCACATCATAAATTCGAAATTAATCTATGAGTTTCACGTCACGTGATCGTCAAAATGCCTTCGAAACTTTTAATTATAAACTCTCAACCGTAACGACATGCGAAACCCAAAATAGCCTCCGACAATTTACAACCCTAAAAGTATTAGGCGGCACATACAAATCACGTTCGTCGTCAACCTATGCAATAGCCTATCCTAAATGGCTTCCCTTAGTATTTTTAATTCTAAATATTTTCCTGAAAACTTCGCTTCCGAACACTTGTAATTTATGTTATTTCTTTAAAATAAGAGACCATGTTTCACACCGAAGATGGTTGTCTTGTGGGATGTATCGCCGTGCAGACTGGTAGAACGATCGCCCTGATAATGGAGGCAGCAAAGACCTTTGAAACGTTGGTAAAATTCAACCAGAGTACATATCTTCGTACTCACAGCCGTGACAAACCCAACATGTTTCATACCCATTCTAAATAAACAGAAAGATTATTGCTCTGTAAGTTAGGTCTACATCCTAATCATCGGATTTTTGGAAAAAAGACAGGATAATAATAATAATAATAATTTATGAAATTAGGAACAGAAAACATTCACACTCTTTTATTTTGCTAACTTCATTATAAATATATTGTTGCGTTGTCCTCAATATATTTTAATTGTAAAGCATTCTCAAACAATTAATTGCCTATACTTATATTATATTATAGTTGGTTTCGTGACATATAGTTTTATTCATATTCACATAGACTATTTATGTTTCTAGTTCTATTCTGTAGAAGTGAATTTGTCAGTAACATGTGCATTGCTAACTGTGGTAAATAATGGTGGAATGCGTTTGAAGCGCCTATAAACCAACACTACTAGATCCTAGTGTTTACGATAGCATTGTCCACATTTTCAGGCCTTTAATACGGTAAAGGGTATCTATTTAGATGTTTTAATTGGGTGATTTATTAAGAAAGTAAACGTGAGTAAGTCTCTGAATGTGTGCTTTGGATTTTGTAGCAGCTGCTGAAGAAGTTTCGAGACAGTCGTGGTTTTACTGAGTATTACAATTTAGGCAGGCTGAAAAAACTTTATTTCCTTCTGTGATCAGTTGCGTAGTCTGGTACCGTCTGTTCTCCTCTGAGAGATTTTATTTGATTAGGCAATGTGACCCCCATTCTAGTCGTACTGTAAACGTTTTCTTCATTCATTATAGTTATGTTTGAATTGTGCCCATGTTAAGTGGATCACTTGTCACCACGGCATAGCGCGTCCTCAGGATGCTGATGGAGGAGAAGGCATCTAGATATGAAGGGTAGATGCGAATATGTTGAATAAGTAGCTTTGGATAGCCGACAAGACCTTAGAGTTGTTATGTAACTGCAGTCTGTTTCAAAATACAATCCGGGAATACGTCACCTTCGATTCGATATTCTGAACAATTAATTTTATGTTTTTTCTCAGTAGCATACGTGACTGAAAATACCAAATTCCGAAAAATAAAAGAAGAGTAATTTTTAAAGCTGTAGGTATATAGCCAGCCCGTTTGATCTGCTCGGCTCTATTTTAATTGCAATTAACAAAAATTTCACTCTCATTAACATGATGAAATTTCGGTTGGACATTCTCACGTACTTATGCAAACCTGATTATCTTACATACATTACCGTAAAGTGGTAAGGAATGTACTTTATGAGGTTTGCAAATGCACATAGCAGGAGGACATAGTGGAGAACAAAGTAATGAGCACAGCTAGGTTTTTTTAAATTATTTTTTCCTGATGTTGGCCAGTATGAAAATTGAAGAAAATTTCTATTCTAATTCTTTTCACATTCGTTGTATCTCAAAGAAGTATTCCACTTAAAAACCGTATTTTTTTAAAAAAAAATCGGCATGTTTCGTCTTAATTTTATTGCATCTTCATTATATTCTTTCTTTAATATCACGAGTCTCGCCTGTTAAATAAATGGTAAAAATTCACAAGGTACTAATTGAACAGTATCGGTTTGGGCCTATTTTTCGGTAGCTCTTCCATTAGCGGGATCAGCTAAGTAAGGAACTGGGAAAACTCAATAATTTCGTGATTTATACTCCTCTCTGTTACAAAGACGATGTTGCTGTTTTTCATTATGCACAATGTAGTCACAATGTCGTCTTTCAGAAGGAAACTAAAGGGATCATAACATATATTTAATTATTTGTCTCCATCTAGTACCAGAATATAAATGTTCGACATTGGAAAATTAACATTTGTGGCGTTGTGCTAAATCGCATCATAACACTTAAACGCATTTGTTATGTAATTATAAAAAACTTGTTACGTAATTCATATATTTGTTTGTGAAATAAGACCGGCCTCTCATGCAAGACAACACTTTTATAAAGAGCAATTTCAGCCATATTCTTGGCGTTAGAAATATATGCCTAGATTTATTAAATTTATTATGCTATCATTTCGAAGTATTCAGACGCCCAGCGTCATCTGCAAATTGCCCCAAGCATGTACGAAAAAACATTTACAGATACTTTTTCTGTTATGAAGGCACGTGTGTTGGCATTTTAAAATGTAGGACTTTATGATGTTGAGGGTCAAAATATTCATAGCACTTTTAATTTAACCAACGCCTCATATTATTATTATTACGCCATCATGTTAATCCCGTGGAAAATACAGAAGTATAATATTACAGCGACACAACAATACCACGTGTTTTGAAGTGCTGCTACTAATACTTACAAATGGGGATGAGGATGGGGTCAACTTTTCATTTTGTATGCAACATAAACTGGACAGCAAATGTCACGCAGCATGAAATGAAAAAAAAAAAACTTTGTAGAATTATTTTGCGCGCGAAAACCGTCGCACTGTTCATTTTGGTTTTTCTTTCTCTTCATACTCTCCTAGGCTTTCATTTCGAGCTCTAATTAATTTCTGACATGAATCATGGCCGACACACGCTAACGGAAAAGCCTGTTCATCTCATCTTTACGCAGAATTTATGGTGGATGGGAAAACACTAATATAAAAAGATTTATAGCATTAAAAATACTCTCTCCGCCTATATTTTCTTTTAATTTTTCAGACTAACATGTCATGATTAAAATATTCACGCTACAAGTTATGAAATGCAAAACTTGCGTCTCTGTGTGTGTTTGTTCTATCATAGAGTGAATTGTGAGCGAGTAAATGCGAATCATATATGTATTTATGTACGTACGTATGTATATGTTCAAATGTACCAGTTTAATTGGACACAATTTATGTCACAAGTGCGAGATCGTTTCTTAGTTGTATTCCAAGTGCCGGATGAAGTTATTATTGTTATAAAATTTTATCTACTACATGGATTAATTCTATTAATACTATGGAAAAAAAATCTGAGAAACTTATTTGTACAGTTGAATTTGCCAAGTATCATCACTGTTCTACATAGAAGGTTCAGGATTTCAGGATATATCATGCAATGTCCATTTACATTTATGTCATTAATATATCGGTTACATATATGATCCTTCTGCGTACTTTCTTCAGTTTCTTAAGTATCATAAATCCTCTTATTCTTCTTCCTCTATATTTCCTGCAACTCTTCTACTAAGACCCTATTAATGACGTGAATATTTGTGTTGTAGTGTGTCCCAAATAAAAGTTTTTAATATTAACCTTCAAATCAAATGAAATGTGGGGCGATTCTTGACCAACTGAGCAAATATTGGTTTCTCCATGTATACCATCGGAGACAATACGTTGAAATGTTACTTACGCTTGTATAAATCTCACTCACAAATAGGGCTGCCTCTTTATTCGTTGGGAATTTGTTCTGAAACAACGCGCCTTGTCTTAAGCGATTTCACAGAATTTTTATGCTTTTACAAAAGTAAAAAAAGAACTGTAATTGAGATCATGTGTTATAATGGCTAAACGCAAATTTTATATCCCAGTTTAGATAACAATATTACGTCAACTGTGCCAGAGATTTTTGACTAGGTCTCGGCCAGAACGCCTGTTGTTGGTACCTTTAAAGGAACATGAATATCTGCTCCTGAAAAAGGGATATTAAAGTCCCAGTCTATTTTATACAGCCCAGAACTAGGAGGCGGAAAGCAAACAAAGTGTATTAAAACAGATTAAGACTTTCTGATGAAACAGTTACATTACAACAATCTGCCAAAAACTCTATTACGAAAGACACAGAAAGTTCTGAGACATTCAAATTCGGGCTGCGTATTTCAAGAGGACCGGCTGGTATGGCTATTAGTTTTGGCTACATTTAATTTGTATTGGCCTACGCTACTTTATAAGAAAACAAGCAGGCTTATCAAATCACCGTCCTGTGAGGATGCCACAGCTGCCAACATTTTAACCAAGTTATTGATTTTCTAAATATTTCATATAATCTTTATGCCACAGGAAACCAACCCAATTTGCTGACTTTCTTGTAGTCTGGTAGAAGTTTACCGACGTTTCAGAGGTGCTTGCTACATTCATAATTAGGCCAACTGCCCGCTGATGGAGACAGCAAGCACCTTCAAAATTTGGTGAACTTCTACTAGACTACACGGTGGAATAACGCGGATGATAGCCATTTTTATACACACCGCCGTTACAACTTGAAATATCGCGTTTACCTTTTAATTTCAGTAATAACAACACAGCGGACGCACGGACTTTTTGAGCTGGAAGTGAAACTAGCGTCACATTGTATAACATCCTGTAATAATATGTGGTGATAGATCTTCGAAAATAATATGCACCTTTCCTTCATAGAATATAAAATTACAACATGGCGGCCGTGCGAAAATATTAACTTAACTTTCAGTTTGACAGCTATTGTATAACTAATAGGCCACTGGAGCTAGGAATATTAAGTTATGGTTACATATAGATGATAAAGATTCGTACAAATCAGGTAGTCCATGAAATAGCTACTGTTTATAAGTAAGCTAACCCGGCAACGGTGCGAAACTTTGATGATACATTCGACATAGACGCACACCGCAGGCAAAAAATCTTTTGAAATGAGACTATGGTACATGGTAAAAATGTGCATATGTGGAAGAATCACTGGTGCGTGTTTGTGAAGTGAAGTGAAGTGAAGTGGCCCAAAGTAAAGATTAACAGCGGACTTCTGTATTTATGATATAGAGACTTCGGTTTCCACAGCAACACCTGACTGAAGCCTGCCTCTGCTTCAGGATGTTCGTTACGGAGCACATTTATTTACAAGAATTGAAAAGCTAAAGACATGTGGGTGAAACTTTCTTTAATTTATGTCAGTGATATCGTTGTGTGTGACGTGTTAATGTGTGTTGTACTTTCACTCTTGACTTTCACTCAGACTCGTTTGCGATTAATCATTTCCATTTTCTGCCACCTCCTCAATGGTGTTTATTTCACTCAAAATACACTCTAACCCGTCCGTGCCTAAGTCACAATCATCAACACCAGCGAACGTTAAATATGCTTAAACGTTTTAAGTGATAAGCTGTTTTAGGCGGTGATAATGGTGAGGAGAAATGGATATTAGAGAGATGTGCAGGAACCTAATAATATCCTTGTGAGATTCCGCCTCATTTAAGTTTATCCGCTATGAATCCCACGTTTGTTGATGTGGAGATAAGATTCGTTTAGGCACACGACTAGAAACAATCTAATAGCAGACACCTCAGTCAATAAATCTTTACTAGTCATTCTCCACATACGAGTATTTCTAGGACAGTGAAATGTAGGAGGTTACAAAGGGCTAGGCACTATCCGATAATGGGACAGCAAAATATTTCATACAGAATTTTTGCGGGGAAACCTACCGTAAGAAGCACACTTCGAAGACCACCAAGAAAGGAGGATAACATAAATATATCATAGGGAAATAAAAAGTAAAACATGAAGAATTTTAGGTTATTTTTTCTTCAATTTCGACATAAAGAATAATTTTAAAAACTCTAATTCATCTTTAATGATAAGGAAGCATAAGTTATAAACTATCTTAACCTGTCTGAGCTCGGCTTAAGTAACTTTCTCCAAACAGTCCAAGCAGTGTTGCTTCAAAATAACCTACGGTCGTGTCTTCATCGGCTGTACATTTTATCACACCATGTAGCCTATACTGTAACGTATTAAATGAACGAGGTCAATGACACGAACTACTCCTACTTACGTTGAAATTTGAACCACAGCCCTTATCCCAGCCTCTTCAACTATTTACATTTTAATAAGTACGAAACAGTTTCATAAAGCAAATCTGAAGGCATCAGCAGCAGAAAATGTTTATAAAATTAAGATCAAGAAACTAACATTTATTCGTAACATCAAATTCTATAAATGAAACGCCCTGTAAAAAAAATGAAACAACACACGATAAAAGTAGTTCAAAATGGGAATATTGCATCTGAAAATAAATGCAAGAGACAGCTGCATAGCTCCAGCACACAAATATAGTTTTAATCTGAGCGTTATTTAAGCCCTTGTAAAGCTTTAAGCTCTGGTAAACGTGCTGTGAATGTACATCTTCCGACAGCTCTCATGGCATCATCAACGTTTCATCATTATAGTTCATTTAAAGGCTACAGAATGTTTTATGACGGCAGGTAGTACATACTCAACATTTCGTCGTCGCTTCACACGGTCATGTTACAGTTAACAGCAACAAGGTATAATTAGGCTACAAATAAAGGACTGATGGGTTAGTGGTCATTATTATAAATTTCATTCCCTCGTACATGCCGCATATTGCTTCTTACGATGTCGATTCCAGTCTTCTGGTTTGAGACATCATGCATTGCTACGGTGCGAGTTTTGGCTGTCTTCGCTCGCCTGGACTCCGCTGTCCCTGTGCAATGTTGTACGTTTTAGATGTGGTCTTTAATCATACAATTTGGTGGCGGCTACTCTTAGTGACTGTATATATGTTATCATCTTACAGCACAGGGTCGTCCAAACTTTTTTATTCCTCCCTTAAAAGTTACGTTATACGGCAGAGTTTTGAAGCCAATAGGATTTGCTGCGCTTGTACATAAAGCAGCGGATGATATAAAAGTCGCTATTTTTTCAAGTTCTTCGAGGTAAGAAATAAATAATGAGCTTGTGGTAAGTAGTGACAAATTAACAAACCATTTCGCTGGAGTGGTTACAAGTAGTCTCGGGCTGGATCTAGCACGCGGGCTGCTAGTTGAACACGCTCCTATAACATACGGAAACCTTAAAAATTATACTTATTGCAGTATCGAGTGATAACACTGGAAATTCAGCATCGAGAACCAATTACTATAGAAAGTAAATCAATACTCCATGGGCTCTGCGAATTAATATAATTTACAATATCCGATTTTAAATAAAACTAAAGCGTCTGTTTTCTGCCACGTTATAACATCCACATTCTAATTTCTATAGACGAACCGTGGCGCCACCAGTAAAGCGTACTTCATCAGCTAGTACGTAGAACATTATTAAAGAAAATGAATTAGTCCAATCTGAAGCCAATTATAATCTTTGACATCACGGGCGATTTAATCAAATCTACAATTCCATAAACACCAAAGGTACATGACTTGAGAGTTGACTGTGAAGGTTCGTTACCTACGTACTTAGCATTGGAGTTAAATGTTTCTTTATTATGGTCGAACGCATTAAAGTCCACTTAATATCTTTTAATTTTTAACACATAGACGCAGGCACTGTGAACACGCCAAAAGGCGAGAAGCCTTCTCAACTTCAGACGTCACACATTTTAAAATGTGTTGAGGATGGTTGTAAACAATACTTTTTACCCAATATTATTAGGGTGATAAAATCAAGGGATGTGAGGCGGATATAGTAAATTATAAATGCACACGTTCTACAAAATTTTAGTAGAACAACCTGAAAGGAAGGAATCTGCTTGAGAGACATCGGCATAGATTGGAGAATAATATTAAAGTGAGACAAATCTGGCGTTAACCTGTGGACTGGAATCAACTGGCTCGAGAAAGAAAGGGCCCAGTTACAGCCTCTAGTGAACATGGTAATAACATTTTGGTTCCATAAAAACTGATGAATATCTTGATCAAATGAACGATTGAAACATTTTCACGGATTCTGCTGGAGGTGGTTAATGATTAAAAGGTAGGTCAGAAATGCCAGATTACAACTGGTACTTTGTTCGTAACTTACGTATGTCGCATTATAGGGCATCGCTTCTGTCTCGCCAGCAACTTTGAAACATATTAAGAGGCCGCTATTTAAACATTCCTGGCCTCGCCTGTGTATAACGTAGCAGGCCGCAGCTTTAGCGGAAGAATGAGTTGCTGTTGTCTACTCCTCGTTTGAACTAGAAACGTCAACGCGTTCAGTCGGAAGCTTATGGCCGTCAGATTACATATCGGTGTGATTAACATCAGAATGAATCGTCACGCGATTCAGAAAGCAAAGCATATTAATAGCCCTGGCAGACACACAATTCGACCAATGGTGTTTCGATACGGACAGCGCGCAGCACTGAGACGAAGAATCATCAAATGATGACTACAGTATAAGTTTCCTAGTCCTGGATTTGTTTATAAATTCTTATTAAAATACCTTGGTACATTTCTGTGGTTTGAACAGCCCTCGCCTCTCTCACATTCAGTTATTGATATGGAAGGAATCTTCGCTTTAGATCTGAACCGTATATTAATGCATTTTGCCAAACATTAAAAACTATGCCTCTTGTTATATATGTAATTCCGTATAAGAAATATGTCCAGCTCCACTGCTTTGAATGACGTGGAGATCTCGGTAATAAATAATAGTGGAAATCAGAAACAGATTCGTCAGCCAATCAGATAAATGATATATTTTCCTTCTATGTCTAAACATAGTTTTAGCCATTATATCATGTTCTGAATTTTTCCGCGACATATGCTGTCTCTTTATGACTGCCACTAGGAAAAAAAGTTTTTTTAAATGTATGACAATGTTTTTTTGTAAATAATTGAATCTTATTTGTCGTGCTATGGAAGTCACGCAAATAAAATATAACTTTAAAAAGAACTTGTGACACTGAACGGTGGCGTTGCTATAGTAGAGCTGTTGGTTTATTTATGCTTCGCAGAAAGGTCACGTATTCACAAAATCCTCGTTATAACAGTCAGAAAGAAAGGTGAAATATTTTCTTATTGAAGCAAACGGCCGTTACAACTTGACGATGGCTGCCTTCTGAGCTGTTGCGCTATGTAGTCAGAGCGATCGCCCTGTTCATGGGGGCAGCAAGCAACTTTGAAACGTCGGTAAATTCCACCACACTTCACGGTGCAACAAACCAAAACACAGACATCGTCGATTAGCAGTCGCGAGAACTTGAAATCTCGCAAGAGCTACAATTTCATTCCTGTATCTTTTAGCTGGCAAACAGTGGCCAATTTCCCGTCGTTTAACCATCTAATAAACCTGAATATGAAAAACGTCACACATCCTTTTAAGTATTGCTGAAACACCCTTCGTACCGGTATTTCATCAAACGAAATTCTGTGTAATAATGAAATTATTTTATTATATTATGTATATGACGGATTGTGGAACGTGACTAATGATGGGTCACCAACTTTCAACATTGAAAGCAGGACTAATGATGATGATTATGTATATATAATACTCTTAACAAGCAATGCAAGCAATAACACAATGCTTTGAAACTTTTACGTGATTACTGAAAGTTGGTCCACTGCACAAACATTTAATTAAATCTGTTCTTCATTGCAATTAATTTCAGGCACCAAAAGTCAAATCGTGCGGCATCACATTTCTTTAAGTTGCTATTTATCGTGTATATACCAGACGACTCGATTTACGCATACAATCGTATAGTTGTGACTGAATATTGAAGAAAATGGCCTTACAGATCGCTTTATGTATTAGACCTTTGTCGAATGTAGTCTCTGGCAGCCACCCGAAAAGAGTAAAGAAAACAGAAGCATTTTATATTAATGGTTATTGTGAAATCCCATTGAATTTCAACAGGGAATCACTGCTTTTGTATCTTCATATCTCACCCTCCATTTTTCATTTCTCTTGTCCCTTTCGTACTATTACCTTTCTTGTATTTCTTTCCCACCCCTTCTAAATCTTATTCTCATCGACCCTTCCTTATTATCGCGTCCTCATTTTTATTCCACACATCTAAAAGCAATTACCTTTTTATATCATACCGCTTTCTTAATAAACTTCAAAACACTAAACAGGATTAACCTACTTTACAGAAAAATATACAGTATCCAATAAAGAGAATTTAGTCCATTTAAATAAATTGCTAAATTCGATTGTCTAAATATACTGTACCACATCTATTTCTGAAAGTAAGTTCACCAACTCACATTAAATAGGATTATGCCCACATTTCGTAATGTAAAATACTAAATACACTGTCCATTACGCAAACTTATTTCATTGAAACGTTTCTACTCCGTGTTATATCGAAGTCTGGGGAACCAAAGAACCTCAGTGCAATTTATTCTTTGGAGCATTTCACAGGACACTTGGCTATCTAGCTTCATTACTGATAACTATTAAAGCAAGATGTCACGTTGAGGTTAGAGGCAAGTTGCAGTCTTCTGTACCAAACGTAACAGATCAATATGGCAGCTGGGCGAAATAGCTCTATTTAATGTAGGCCTTAGTCCCGAAATTACGCGTGGTTATAGTTCTTTGGCCTCGCTCTGAAGATGTATGGGGGAGTAGAGGTATAGCACCACGTATTTTTAACCTTGGTCCTAGATAGATGTGAGTGGTCAGTTTCACTCTCTGGCCGCTGTACCCACGAGGAAAGACGGTAGCTTGGTACCAGAGACGGTCTGGACGCAGCGGCGTATTTTTTATACGACCCTGTCGGGAATCAGACCCGAGTTGTCCAGCCAGTAGCTAGCATCTGTACTGACTGAGTTAAGGCAACTAATGCGACCTGTGTTTATAAAGGCCTGTTTTTTTAAAAAAAATTATGGTTTCCTTTCGACTTTTGTTTTTAAATCTATTTCACTCTTAAAGGTTAATTCATGATTCCTGACTTATTATTAGGCAAGCTAATATAAACGTACAGAACTTTCGGACTTGAAGTTTCAAATACGAAGACTGTTTCAGTCATTTAAGGTAGGCTTAAATCATGGCAAATTTAATAAACTGTGAATGTGTAGGAGGTTCAATTGTGGAAAAATTTCACTTATATGGATGGAGACATTAAAAAAGTTCTTTCCGACAACTTCGCTCAGTAACGAAGAAGTCTGTACAGGCATTCAGTTTAATGTTGTTTTTCTCCCAGGGCGTTAATAACTTTCCTTCATCCACTCATCAGTAGCTGTGATTTCCCAATAAAATCTCTGTAAGTGCCACAAAACAGAACCGTTCTACTGAGCTGGCCGTCAGAACCACACACGAAAAACATGCGCCATGAATATACTTCGATTTTCAAGCGTTTCACTAGTCTTAAGGTGCATCTTCCGACGAAATTTAATCTTCACAAGTTTCTCTTCTCTGCATATTTTCGTTGCTTTAGAAGTTATATAAAGACATTTTCTTTATATTATTACATTTTTCTCCTGACTCCATGGCTGACAAAGACTTGGCTCCATCTTTACCTCTATCTTCGGAAAGGCACGTAGACTATTCCATCATTTTACTCCACATTGGAATTCTCAACTAGATTCTGGTAGCTCCTTGTATGAATAATTCAGCGGACAATATCAATCCTTGTCGAATAAGCACTGAAACTTTTTGATAAAACCACGTCCTGCTTATCCGTTGTTCTTTAGAAAAGAAAAAATTGAAACGGTTTATTATGATTCCTCTTTCTCGTCTTTGACGTTTCTTAAACGAATGGATGAAATATCTTATTTCTTTTGTTGAACTGAAGAATTTATTTCGAGTTGACTGTGTATTTCTTGACATGCAGGTAGTTTTCGTAAGCATATGTCTAAATGCTATCGTTAGATTGAGTACCAAAATAAATCACAATATGCTCTCCCGCCGCCACCAGAAATCCTTCCAAGTCAAATTTGATTCGTACGTTTACTAAAGGAGATATTCGTGGACACATTTCAAGAAATGTTGATTGGTATATCCAAGTTGCAAGGCTTTGTGACCTGCGATGATGTTACTTACTTGCAAGATTACAATGAAAGTTCATACAGTAAACACATCGCAAGAAAAGTCAGACATGATACCATATGATGAAGACGATAAAAACCGCAGAACATTGACAAGTAATTTTAAGACTACAGAAGTGATACCAAAGTATAAATAATTACACGTACGCCCTGTGTGTTAAATATGAGTTATATTCACTAATCTTCTATGCAACATAATTTAGCTCACCAAACGTTTTCTGTTGACGAGTAATTAGGAGGAGCTTATCGTGTATAATGAATGGGCACATGCTAAAAAAGCTAACAGAAGTAATTAGATTACGACTGTGTTCTCGCATCTTCTGTACCAACTGTCTCAACAGCAAATATCGGGAGAGTGTGAGAAATAATCTAACAAAGTATTAAACATTTACAACTCCTTGTATACGTTCTAAAATGCCGGTGGACACTCGAAAACCCTTCCCAGGGCACCAAGATGCTGGCAGGTCTAGAGTCAAATCGAACTTCCCTCCGATAGAGGAGTCTGTGAAAATGGCGTAGTTCGATTGATTTCAATATAACATTTACTATCCAACTTTATAATACACTGTCTTCTTTTAAAGGTCTGTAGTTACACACCTGCTCCAAAATCTATGTAACTTCATCATCCATCATCATGTGCTTAAAACCCCATCACTGAACCCTATCCGCAGCCACATGAATCAAATACGCACCTCCATACCTCAATTCTATAACATAAATTTTAATATTCTACTCTGACTTGCTATCTAATCAGTCTGAGACCTTCATTATGCCCGTAACAACGTTTCATGCAGTTTTTTAGGCAAAATTAAAAAAAAATGAGACGTGAGGTTCTCATGGGGGTGAAGATTTCAATCACGGTACAAGGGTTGTGGCGTCGTGT
>NW_019059680.1:237812-257802 GCF_000696155.1 Zootermopsis nevadensis
GTACCTTAATTTAATTACAAGGAAAAAATACTGGCTTTGTAAAACAAAAGCAAGAAAGAAAGAAACACGGACAGTGAGAACGGCGGAAACAGCAGATCGATCAAATAATCGATAACATACAGAAATCGGAAGAAAAAGAAAACCTGAGAGAGACAGAAAGGAGATACAGGTGGAATAATGTAACGAAAAATGTAGGTATTCACTTTCGCCGTATTAAAAACGCTCGTACCAATATTTACAGCTATACTTGACCGCACAATGATGGAATTTTCTCAGAACCTCCGCGAAGTTTATTTTTCACTGCAACAAGATACTTGAAAGAGGATAAATTAGGCAAACAGTCACACAAACAGATTAGGAGTACAAACATTTTATATTCTGTGTTCGGGGGTAAGTTGGACTTGGTAAGTTTCGGTCAGTGCGCGTAACTACTTAAATGATTCCCATGATCGAATGACAACTTAGCCAACCGGTAAGCAAGTCTCATGAATAGACTGACGATGACAAGTGCATACTCCCTGTTAACAGTGTAAGTAGTTCCCACTCCTGCGTTTGTCGTATATTTTACGTTATTTTGTCACATTTAACGACTTTATCATGTCAAGGATACAAGATATGGGGAACTCTACACACGTATGGTTGATAATGCCAAAATGTAAACAGTCGCAACACTCATCTGCACTAATTTCTCCCTCAGGGTTTAATCCGATCCCTGCTGATATTCACTTAGGGAAACTTCATTTTGTTCGTATATTCGATGGAAAGGTTTCAGTTACATTGTGAAATTTAAGGCTCTCACGGCGACGAGTATATGTAGTGCCTCCATCATCAGGGCGGTGACAGAGAAACCAAGAACCTCTGAAACGTCGATAAACCTCTACAAGACTAGATGGCGCAACAACCCAGAAAACAGCAATCTGTAAGTTAAATGTTTAGAAAGTCACAACTAGTTGAATTTTCATGTTTAAATCCGACAATGGGCGTTTCTTTCTACAATATTATCAGACACGAAATACATATAAATTGCAGCTATATAGTTATTGTGTAATAAGAAAAAGTTAAATAGGACATATGAAGGACCTCAATGAATCCAGATACAACTGTCTTATACGAAATATATACACTATCAAAACTCTGCAAAATATTTCGCAGGGACAGTGCTGCTTTTGTGTTTTACAAAGTTCAGTAAAAACAATCCCGATTACCATATTCCAAGAGTTACCCACGTATAGCAGCGTACATATAAATATGTTGTGAAAAACATTTCAGACGTTCCGTAAATGAAACTTTAAGACAAATTTCCACTTTCAATAAATTGCACTGTGATAAAAGGACAATGTGACCAATAGAAAAAAGCTTCAAAGGAAACTAACATATAACTGCTAATATCCATACATAAATGTCATAGAATGCCACCATTGTACACCAAAGGCTATTTTTGAAGTGTATTTAAAACTCATGTATTGACATTTGACAGAAAATCAATGCGGTTGTAGGTGATTTAAAACGCCTACATAACAGTCACAATGCAGTGGACACCCATAAGTCACCCAATTATCCTTCTATCCTGTACTATGTGTTTTAATGTTGTTCAGGCATCTAAACTGACTCAATCGATATGGGGATCGATTAGCCTCACAATGGCACATGCCAATTAAAGACAGAATTGATTTGACTCGTAATGACACTGTTTTGATGCAAAACGATTTGCTCCTGTGATGAATATCAATGGACTGTGAACTGCCACATATATTCAAAAGCAGAATGAGAGAACACAGTGTACTAGTTCTGGCTCAAAACAAATCTCTATTGAGTGACAGATCATTTAAATAACTGGCATTGCTGCGAATAAGTTTCCACGTCAGAGTTTTTAATTCTACTATACCGACAGTCACAGGTATAGAGTACTGCAAAAGTATGTAGACAGTTAGTTTGGTTAATGCTCTTTTAAGTGACTGGCAGTGCTAATGACATTAATCGTAGGTTACTAACCTCTCAATAACAGTATCTGTACAGGAGACCAAAACTTACTGCAAATAAGCCCTCAAAAATTGGTAATTTAAGGTTCTCACTGCGGTGAAGATTTCGATCGTTGTAATCTGGGTTATGACGCCGTGTGGACCTGTATGTGTTACGGACACGTAGGGTAGAAGATCGAGACAAAACGTTCCTCTGAAACGTTACTACAGAACACCCTCGCCGTTCGCGGGAGTTACAGTCTCGAAACCCTTTAGAATGGCAAAACCCCAATGAGATAAGTTCACACCTCATGGAAAAAATGGAGTTAAGATAACCTTACACATACAAAACTTAATACTTTATATGCATATATACATTCAAAAAAGTATGTAACCATCTACAACAGACCACCAGGCCAGACCGGGCGTTACAAGCAGCAACACGACACACAGACAGACACGTCCTGCCTCAACAATTCTCTCACAAGGGCCGAGAGCATCGACAAAAGATTCATCATGCAAGAAAGATGTCTTCAAACTAGACACACGACCAACTGTGCGATTCCAAGTTAAAAATAACGTAGACGGTCTACTCAATGAATCAGCTTATTTGTGCTATATGTTTGCTTGTTTCTGTCAATCCAAGCGATAACATTTTATGTAATTGATTCATAAACACCAAAACAAATCTCAACACACATTACGGTAATTTGAATCATTATTCCTGTTCTAAATTTTGAAGTCACTGAGACAGGCCGTATTAAAGATGAGATAAAAGTTGTCCCTACGCCTAAGCACCATACCATGTAATCAGAGGAGGCAAAGTTCCACTTCTACTAGCCAGTAGCTTCCGGGTCAGCTCAAATGCAATTGGCCTTCAATCTTCAGCGACTTTTAGAAAACAATTATGAAAACACAGGTGGTACAGGGTTTTTAACAACGTTTGCTCATTACCTTTCCTTTTATAAAGCCAAATGCCGGAACCAAGACGTGGAAAAGGACCAACTTCAAATTTTTTTTTTATAAAAGTAGCCTTTTAAATTTATTTAAAAGCTAGCTCTTATGCTAATAGCAGGCGTTGCCATACAGCAAACAACAGGAAAAAAATACAATACAAACGAATGCATACAAAAACAACTGTACACAAAAGAATAATCCGCATCTATTCCACACCTTACACAGTGAATCTCGAAATACTGATAAAATCAGAACAACAAACATGATTTTAACGCCTACGATTTGTTTAGTTTTTGCAAAGTTAATGTTTTAACAATACATCTGAATAAAAAATTTACGTAATGTTTTATTGATTCTGTTCTTCCAGATTTTGACGCCACGTTGACTCGTAGGTAGGTAGATACCTACGTTTTGAAGAAAACATACAGTCTGCATCTTCAAGGCTTCTCCGAGACGTTGGTTATTTACCTGTGAGTCAACACAGCGTCACAGCCCAGAAGTAAAATAATCGTCATCTTCACCACTGTACATTTCTGAAATCTCACTTGTGTAGTGTTTTATCCAAATTTCAAAAACAAAAAGCTACATGATGTAATAAATGAGTTATGAACAAGGACACTGAGTAACTGGCCTGATGATGATTAACATTCACTGAAACACATATCCAAAAATTTAATAAATATGCCTAATATAAGCTGTGGTGATTGTGCACTTAAGTGTAGATCCTGTTAAGTCTTCTAAAATGTCGAGAAAGAAAACGCTGAATTTAACAAGATCATGTATGCCAATTGTACGATTTGTTGTGGTGAGGTCTACACTAAGATCTAAATTAGCAAGCAGGTCACACAACGTCACGAAGACTGGATAGTCATAACTCAGTCAACAGAATCAAAGACAGATAGAGACAAACGCAGAGTAATGAATGACAAACATCAACATTATTAATAACAAATCAGGCGCTGTTATGTGGGAATATCATCCTTAACGGTATAAAAAGGTGACATAAAACAATGGAACGAAGAGCGAACACAAGGGTAGCAGGACGAGATGATGTTCGTCCTTCCGATTAGCATGCTTCCCTAGATGTAGCTGCCGATACCCGTACATCGTGGACTCCCAAGAAGCGGGCCGTACGCATCAAGGGACCAGTTACTGGAGACAGGTAGGCCAGCACGCATGTCGGCCATGTTGGAGACACGAAAAATAAAAATAAGTTGTATGATCTGAGCTGATCAGGGCGGTATGACTTTCGATTGTGGTCTTATAGTTGTTTACCCAAGTTTAATAGAAACATGTTGTCTCCTTTTCCAGCCCAAATCGCAAAGCGGTATGCGACCAATCGGCACCCTAGTCAGGTGTAGACGTTCATTTCTGAATGCTATTTTTGTAACAGAACTCAAGGAAAAAACGAACAATTAATATGTCGGCCAATATGTCAGTCACTCAGAAGGCGTTAGAACGCGTTGACATGGTTCATCGCCCAAGATCATTCAGTCACCGTGAAAAACTTGTATAATAAATGTACAAGTTGATGCACAAAAATCATATTTTAAAATTAATTTAGGCCTTCATAATACGATTAAATAATGTTAAAATCAATATTAGTAAAAAGACTGGCATAATAAAATGTAACTATATTACTGGAATACAGTTTAATAAATAATATTCCCATTTCAAATTCATTTATAGTAATTAAATAATTAACTGTAGTTTAAAATATAAAATGGGACTTATAAACACAGGTACAACATATTAACAAGTGATAATTTCCACTAAATATGTTAGTTCAAATGACTGTATTATAGCATTATTTTATTTACACTGAATCTGAGAAGTTACATCTTTACACATTTTAACGTGAAGTGTAGAGGAAATAGTTTGCATTGTTCTTTGAAGCATTCTTATAAATATATTTTATTATTCTGGCTATGTTTTCTAAATGCCGTTATATAAAGTTGCTGGTGCTACGACAGTCTGAAGAACGCTACACTTTCATATACGTCAATCTGCGCGTGACGCGAATACTGATCCACCCACACACACAAAACACATTTATGTGAATTATTCATTAATGAATTCCAAGTGAAGAGGAGAATGGAGAGGCAGTAGGAAGAGAGAAAACCTTCTTTGCATATTCTTCGTTCACTACTTTTCGCATGTTACAGACATGAAACACACAGAAATACACATGTACGTTAAGAGAATAGACAAATACGACGGCAGACGTGAGCACATATGCATTCATGTGGGTGTGTTGTCCTGTGAAGTAGATTCTTTAGCCGGTATAAGTATGCATGTATGTAAGCACATAGTTGGGGAAGGAGAATTTCAGCTGAAAAATGCAGAAAGAAACCTTTTCACGTTCTTTTCCACCCTAGGCCTACCTCTCTTCATCGAACTAGTAGTACCGTGATATCTAAGAGAAGCCTCTTTCAGAAACCACTCAACTGTTTGAGAAGTAATCCGATTCTCAACCGTAGCTATGTATAATGTGCCCATGCCATGCATCGTGCAACACATAAATAAGTTTCACCAGCCTCTCGCAATATGATCTCCAACTGCCAAGTGGTATTTCAAAAATTAATGAACTCATTTAATAACTGCAATTTTAACTTAAAATATTTATTTAAAATAATATGCCAAGGCTACAGTTTGGCAAGCATTAATTACGGCAATGCAAATAACTAACCAGAACGTTTAAAGAAACGAATATTTCTGCAGTAATGTGGAAAGTATCTTCAATAATGGTGACCAAATATTTAAACAAAATATCACAAAATTGGTACACGGCTTCTGGGTGATGGAACCGGGTAGGCTACATTCAGGCTGTATTGTCGACGTTTCATTGACACTGGAAGTTAAGTACACTTCTCGAAACTGAGTGGTTAAATTTTCCATTGTGTTGTTACCGAAAAGTTGTGTATCAACAAAGTCTATTATGAAATAAATAATCTGCATGATATACTCAGACATTGCCTTAAATTGCAATACTGAATTATATATAACAACCATTTAGGCTCCGGGGTTAAATGAGTGAGAGTGGAGGGCTGGTAACTTCCAGTTACAAAATGCAACAACAGGCCGAACACACGAAGGAGCAAATTCTGTAACTAGTATGTGTCTAAATAAAATCCGGTATTGTAATAAAAAGTCAGGCAACAGAAAGTGTTTTATATCATGGATTATAAATCTGTGTAATAAGTTATTACGTTGGTACGAGCCATCTCGAATTAGAAGGGATGTGCGCGGGAGGGCGAGAGGAGGTGAAGGAATTTGCATCAAATTTAATTTTCCACAAAGTATAAACTTTTCAATTACCCGCTTGAAATTAAAATCCACAACACTCTCTGACGAACCGAAATTAACAATGTTCACAACAATTTTAAAACGCAGAAAATATTAGGGATGGGGCGAAAAGGGTAGTGTTGAATATGAGTTTTCGCTTTCATTCGTTAGTATAAACTTATAATTATCAATATATAATCTGAAACAGAGAAAATAATGCCGCAGTAAAGATGGTTATTATAAAAGCAGCACATAAGTTCCACTTCAAGCCACGACTTCACACGAATACATGAACATTGTAACTAATTCCCTGTTATTCCATTCACTGTTATAAAAAGCAGGTTCCAGGACTATTAGTTACAAACTAAGGTCAGTTCTCTTCGTTGCGTGTGACACTATATTCCTTTTCAACCAAATTAGTACTTCTCTTTGTTCAAATTAAAATTTAAAGCGCCCACAAATTCGCGATATTTATACTAAAAAAAAAAAAAATTAAGGGTACCTAAAACTTTGCCCTGCATGAAACCTTGCATGTGACAGAATCACAGTTATCGACAAACCATTAAATCGAAAGCCACATTGACCGTCAAATGCTGTTTTTATCGATTGCAAACAACATCCATTCAAAACTCAGTGTTTCAAATAAGGGGAATCAGTAGATGATACGTATTACTTACTAGTATTTCTTACACACAATTATTTTCATATAATCGATCTTATAGCCACATGATTACCACTGTATCGAAATATGTAGCCATCACACTATATGTAAGGATAATAATGTGGACAGAATAAAAATACTTAGCAACGACTGTTACAAACCTGAATCAAGAACATAAGAATCAATTATGACCTTAGAAGTTTATGTAAGCTCGCCACAGACTTGACGAAAAAATGCCCCATATCAGTGAAACTAACAGCAAAGATGTGCCTATATACTGAAACATATCATTTGCTGATAAAGTAGAATGTTGTTTTCCAAAAATCCAATTATTATAATTTCACAGTTAGCGCGCGCTTTGATAGAAGTACAAACAATATCGGTCTACAACTGTTAAGGTCAGATAAGTTTACAATTCAGTTTATTTTTAACCAGTGGCGGTGAAGATAATTGCTAGGCACTGGGCACGGCCCTCAGCGAGGCCCTTAAGACAAATACAAATGTAAGGCATTTTAGGTCATTTAATTTATTTTAGGTTTAACGAAATGCAAACTACCTCTCTGAAATTGACTCACCCCATCATGTAATCTTACATTTTCAGCTGTAAATCCGAACACGGGTAATTGCTGCACTAACAAATATCAGAACAGCGAGAATGTTACCGAACAGTACACAATTAATCTACCGTCAACAAAACCATTTTACGAAAAGTATTTTAAAATTGTCGTATATTTTTCCACAGACTTCTATCAACAACTTTATCAATACCTTCTTTTTTACGTCGGTCTCAGTTCAAATTACACGTATAAGGAAAACTACGACAATATATGGAGAAAATCCAATTCTGACTGACAAACAAGCACAGTTGTGAGGCACGCCCAGCTCGCCCTCCCCCCTCACGCCGCTGAATTATATAACTCACCGATTAATTAAAATGTACTGCAATACTGCTCAGAAGAAAATATGTTACAATAAAACAAAAGGAAAACTTAACTTTTAATTTGAAGATTAATGAATGTTAGCTGCTGTCACTAGGACAAACATAATATTACAATGCAAGAGCATATTTAGGGACTGTACGTGTGTTATGACATTCCTATGCGACTTAATGACGTAATTCGTAGATTTAGATGCACCGTGCATTAAAAATAAAGATTAACTTCTTTCTTATCACGCAAAAAACTACCGTCGCTGTAGGCCAATTCTTGGAGTATTTCCCGCCTTATCGAAATGTTTACGAGCTTATCGATAGACGGAGTTGTCTCACTTCCATAAGAGAATACGAGTACAGGTCTAAGCATAGACATTCTATGAACATGATCATTCCCCCATTTCTACGATGTTTAATTTCGCAGTAATGCTGTTTTGTTTGTAACCACGAAAAATTTCACAGGTCTATAACGATACTACACAAGAGGAGTTTGCAATCCGCGGTCCGTCGGTATGTTTTGTGCAGAGCGCGTATATTTTTGTAAGACTTGTATAATATTGATGAAACCAGTTACCTCATATTAGAAAGAAAGAAAAATCTTTGTTAATGTCGTCGATATTTGGCAGTAATCGTCATTATGAGCAGAGCAACAGCACTGTAATCATAACGCAGTTCGAATAAACTGCCATCATTTACTTAAAGGTATAATTTGGCCCCTGGCCATAAAGTGTTAAGATCGTCGGATTTAAAAGTTTGCAGTAACTGTCGATTCCTTACAATAGTTGGTCACTGTCAGCTGGGTCAGAGGTATATATGATACAGACCTACCAGACATTTCGGAAGCTGTCTTTACTCCAATCTTAAGGTGATACGTTCTCAATACACGTTGCCTACAGATTTTTAACACATATTTAATTAATATCGGTAGCAATGGTTGGATCAAACGCGGGATCTTTTGAACAGGGCTTGAACAGTATCCTGAACAGGGCTTGTACAAGACTAATCTTCACCGCAGTAATAGAATGTGACAGCACAATAAAATCAACTATCTTCGGACAGGAGTAGAGCGAACTCTCGAAATGTTGTGAATATAAAACACATTTAAGATAACTGACAATATCCCACAGAATATTAATGGTTCTTCTTTCTCATCTCCCTTTTTGCATTTATAGCGTCGGGGTTGATTGCTCAGTCCACCTCCTCCATTCCTTCTTATCCCTTGCTAAGAATTTCATCTGCGTTAAACTTTTCCCCTTTGCATGTCCTATTTCTCTAATAGTATTCCAAATTCCGAATCGTATATCCTTTCCTCGCCTATGTCGTCCCCATGGAAGCTGTCCGGCCGAACAACCTTTGTTTCTCTGAATCATATTAAAAACCAAGTGTAGGTGATTGGCCCAACGACTGGTTGCCAGCTTTGGAGGGGTTGCCTCCTAAGCAACCTGGCTGGCCGTCCTCTGTGTTGAGGCAGAGGTTGGTCATTTCCTACCACCTCTGTAGATCTGGTTTTCCCGCCAGTACTCGGGGTGGCTGATTGTAGTGGCATCCCACTGGGCGATGGGTCGCTACATCCCTACGCCAGAATATTAATCCAATTCATGTAATTTTCAATGCTCAAACTACCATACAGATGATGGAATATACCGATGCTGTTATTAAACAGACACAGCTTTCCGAACAGATGAAAGTATTGCTACGTGTGACCACACTGAGATGGTTAAGTATTGTTGATACTATCAAGACGTACTCTGTATAACAAATGATTTAATTTCTAGACAAGCGTGATGTCATTCAGTTCTTAAGTGTTTCGAATTGTTTCCAGTGTCTTACCAGTCCCCTATTACCACGCACATAGTTCTGCTGGTAACCATTAAAACTGGCGCTACTTTAGACCAGAAACTTCAAATCTAATCCAACGCAATTAAACTTTGGGGATGATTAAAAAGTAAAACTTCATTGAAACAACGTTAATGAGTTCTTTCAACACCTTTGTCATCTTCTTACAACGCCTTCTTCTATCAAACTTTAAAGCTGAAGAAATAAAAATAGACAGCAATTATGATTATTTGTATCTGCACAACCGTTTCTTTGTCTGGCTGGAATTACAGTACGGCTCATTAAAGTTCAATTTTACATGTATCCGAGATTAGACGCAACAATGATTGACCCGTACCATATTTTCTAACGGTTCACGCTCTCAAACGCCAGACAGTGGGTCAGACACATGTACAAGAAGAGAACGGGGACCATTCTAAGAATTATGACTGCAGTCTTCACTATATTCTGACGCGGTATCAAACTAAGCCGCACATGCTGCTCGTGGAACATTAGCTATTTGTTTAAAAACCACAACAAAAAACCTTCACACAATAACATCGATTAATTTTAAATATTAAATACAACGCCTTATAAACGTAGGTTTCTAAAATATATTCTACGGGCTTTCTACTATACTATCATAGGCTGCGATAGGGGTTCACCTACACCACGCTTCGATAATTGGATCTACTCTCGTTTTAAGATATTTGGTTGTATTTATTCTGACAACTTAATCTGTTTAATTCGCGTTTTCCCTCCAATATCCACAAAGATCGAAGTAAACGTATGCAAATAATCCTGTCTTTGATTCCAGCCACTGTAACAGGAAATAAGAATAAAACAAGAAAATACACTCGCAATGCAAATACAATTAATCATCTTAACACGATAACAGATCGAAACCGATACGTAATGTATATCTGTTGTACGTGAGATTGAGGTTCTCCAGGCGACGAGTTGTGCCATGTAGACTGTTAGTTTACCGACGTTTTAAAGGTCCTTGCTCCCTCATTGAATTGTCAACAAATTTTAAATTTCAAACTGAAGTACCCACAACTTAATCTTTCCGTCAAGGAAACAACTTAATTTACTACAGTAGAGCAAACTGTGTTAATGACTACGATCTAATGTTCCCTTAACCCTTTGAAGCCGAAGTTCACCTGAACATTTAAAGATTCAATTTCTACCGGCCATAAAACACACCGAGTCTCCGTTACAAAGATCAAGTGGTTAACACAGTTTAAGAAAAGAATGTATGCTTACTCAAAAAATCGTACGAATCCCATAAACACGCACTGTGCGCAAAGTACAGGATTAAAGACTTAAAGAAGGTGGTGCATACAGTTAGCACTGAGCAAAAATGGAAAAATTATTCCGAAGTTAACTCCGTTTTAATATCTTAAAAAATGAATCGACATTAACAACAATGCGATTCCATATAAAAAGAAAGTAAAGTTGTCCCGACACACGTCATGTAGGCGTTTGGGGGGAGAACAAGAATATGAGATCCCGATTCACATGAAGTCTAACACATCAAACGTTTACTAGTTGTCCCAAAAACCACTAAACATTTTCTCGCATAACTTACATGTACAAACTTTATGTTTGCAAGAGTACAGGAATTCAGCTTATTAACAAGTTTAATACACAGCAAAGTGAATGATGCCACCAGCATTCAGAAACTTCCTGGTAGCAATACCCTCAGGTCGAACACCGACAACACCAAAGCCCGCCACCGGCCACGATCCTGAGCCAACTCCATCCATTTGCATTCCTCACAGCCCACCTCCCTAGCACCCATCTTGATATTATCCCCCTATGTCCTTCTTGGTCTGCCCAGTGGTCGTTTTTCAGACGGATTCCCCCCCAAAATTCTGTATGCACCCCTTGCCTCCCTCAGGCGTTCCACATGTCCAGCTCATCGGAGACTCCTAGAAGTCACTACGCTAGGTGACCTATACAATTCACGCAGCTCCTTGTTATGCAATATTCTAAATTCCCCACTTATTTCATCCTTTCTTGGTACAAAATCTTCCTAAGCTCCTTGTTTACAAACACTTCTAACTTACGTTCTTCCTTCAAGGTAAGAGGCCATGTTTCACAACCATACAGGACAACATGCAAAATTGTTTTATATATCCTGATCTTTAGTGTTTTGGATAGCAAACGAGGTGATAACAGTTTTTGAATTGAATAAAAACAAGCGTTTCCCAAATGTATTTGAAGAAAAGCCGTAACACCCTTAATACGTCGAAGGGACGAACAAAGTTCATACGACATCACTGTTAAAATTGCCCTTTGTACGGACTAAATTCGAACCAAGAGCTTCCCGAATACAAGCACAAACCAGAGTCTACTATGTACAACCGGTGTAGAAATTTAGACGTTAAATCCACCTCTTTATAAATTGTACTGAAAAAATTTCATTCAAAGCCAGGGAGTGCAAGAACAACATGAAGTTACTGACTGACAAAGTTTTCGGACACCGGAGTCGAAAGACCGTCGTTCAGGTGGAGACAGCTTACAAACTGGGCACATTTAATTCAGTGCTTTGCAAATTTTAGTAACGTGACGAGTTACTCTGGGCAAACCATAAAGTACGCCCGTTTAATTCTCCACGAGTAACATGAAAGTCAGTACCGTCTGAATATCGGGACAGAGTGTATCCAGTGGACACATACGAAAGGACAGATGTTCCCAGAGACTTATGACAAGAAGCCTTGTCTTCTACAATTCACGGAAAGTCGTGTATAATTTAACGGCTGAAAATTGTGCACCAAAACACGCTGACACTATGGGGTGGACTTTGAGAAACAGAAGTCCATTAACTAAGTCTATAAATAAGGTTTTAAGATGGCTGTCTTTTGGCGTAATGTGCCGTGTAGTCTGGTAAAAGTTTAAAGACGTTCCAGAGGCGCTTACCGCCTCCATCAACAGGGAGACAGTAGGCAGCTCTGAAACGTCGGTAAACTGCTATCAGACTACACACTGTAAGAACTCACTCATTTGCACATTCGCCGCAGTGAGAACCTCAAATCTCACATGCAAGTTTTCCTTTCTTTTAAGGCGAGGTTCTGTTAGCACCATCTAACTTTCAAGCTGGAGGATCGCCTATTGTCAGCTGTTGATGAGTGTTCTATATATTCACAGCTACCTTCCAGAAGAAAAACATCTCTGCTGAGAGTCTCAATAATACACCATACATACAAAGCATAGAAACGATTCTATTGGAACGGTTATATTAGTATGCGTGGTTCTTGTTTCAGGTCTTCAGGTCATCAGAACGGTAAAATTTTATGACAAAATAACAAATCCTTGATATAATCCAGTGTAAATATGACTGAATCGAAACTCCTTCCTGTGAACACAAACATGAATGGATTAAAGATCTGTCCTCTTCATTTTAGTCTGCTACAGTTACAGTCTCAACAGAGGAGAAATGTCTTCTTGGTTCCCGGAATGTAACGCGGCATTTTGTGCCAAACTGTCAACTGCCACCCAGAAGGCGACCGGAGTTGGAGAAAACCACGCGCACAAATATCCCCAAGACCTTTAAAACCCGAGGTGCTGCATGCATAACTGACGACATATTCAACGCTCTTCGAAAATCAGTAGCAGCAGTACTGGGAATAACAAGAAGAGGCAGGGCGGACTGTCAAAATAATTTGTCCCTCAAATTATATATCCGCCACACAAACTTCGGTGTGCTGTGATAATTACTTATAAACACCCAAAGTACATCAATTTCATTTGCGCTGGAATTAAATTTACATACAAGATAGGATTTTCCAAGTAGTAATGTAATGTATAGAAGAGCAGAAGTGGGGAAACAGGGGAGTAGGGAAATGGTTTCACTTGTACAGTGCCGAGTTAAGTTTAGGAATGACGGGGATTTGCATAATTGGAATAAACATGGGGAGCAGGGGGGGCAGGGGAGGGAAGCAAAGCGAAGCCGGATCAAATCTAATTAAGAAGCTTCTCTTCTCGGATCAGATTACAAGGCGTAGTAGTTGATCATTCAGGGCGAGCACTTCACTTACCGGGCAGACAGCCATATCTGTTCAGTCAGCGGTTTGTTTTACTTTACACATTAGTTCAATTACTATTGTTCGTATGGTTACGGCTGAAACCTAAACATATAAAAACGTATTAAAGACAAATTTCTTATATTTTTCTTTTCTTTTTTTACTGTTCCTTTCTTTCGTCGTCCGTTCTTTCTGTTCCTCCCGCTCTCACCTAGGGTATGGAGCATAAGTGGCAGAAACAAATAGAAAAACTGCTAACTTAGACAGGGTTCAGCACCAGAATTTGACAGGGATGCAGTGTACCGTTACTGCGGTAACAGCGTTAACATTCATATAGTCGTACCGTGATTAAATGCATATGCCACCCAGGTACAGGGCTCACCACAAATTTAGTAAAGCCAATTGTAAAACTTGCTAATAAATTCACTGGACATATCCGGAAGACAACAAAAATAGTGTAAACCCCATTACTGTGTGAACTTTGAACCGTAAAATCTCTTAGTTATGAAAAATCAGCATTCTTAAGCTAACACAAATGATCTTGCCTTGGTACTGCTTACCTTCGTAGCCAATACAAACCTCATAATCAATCCAAAATACTTGTTTCCAAAAATGAATCCCTGTTATCATGTCACCATCTACACTCGCTCATTACAGAGTGTACCTTACCGGTCAATGACTTGTCTCGAACCGGAGACTGGGGTTTTGAGGCTTATGCTCAATGCATCCAGCTCTACGCAAGTATTTGGCTGGTTCTTTAGAACAGATTAAGACAGCTTCATTTCAAATTCATCATTTATAATCATACTGCTTCCATTACCCATACAATTTATGTAGGTCAGGCCTCGGCGGGCATTGTCGTTAAGTTCATCTCGGCGGAGAGTGAATCACGTCCAGGAAACGGATATTTGTGTTTGATCGTTGCCAGTCATATTTCTCGCCAACATTCCCAAACTTCGGATTGCAGGAAAACAGGGCAGATAACTTTCATTCTCCACAGCAGGTGTTCTCAGTATTTTCCGGACAGGAGTTTGCCGACTTTTAAGAGGCGTTTGCTGCCTCCATAATCAGAATTGTTTAAAAATTATCATAAATGGTAAGTAGGTAAAAGCATTTTCAAAACGGCAGTCACGGAATATTTCAAGCTAGTACCCAAGTCTTAGAGAGATCGCAGTAAATAGCCAGAGCAGCTGATATACAGACCAATATTTTAATATCTGTTATCTCCAGAAAACAAGTATGGAAATTTGTCACTACATCAACTTGTTCGGTCCTGTCCAACACGCAATAGCATTATCGTCATGAATGACAACAAGACGCGAGTGTAAACGTTACAAGTCTTGATCTAATTTCAGGCACTGTTCCAGCGACTGAGGAAAAGCATCTGACCCTGTCAGAGAGTTCAAGCGGGTGCCTCAAAGATTTGTCACAAGATTGTGCTACATATTGCTGTGTGATCACAGGTTAATACTTAAAGTCGTAAAATACCATCCATATACATTATTCAGATCTCCTCACTGAAGAGAACAGATGGGCATATTGTAAACAGGGAGGGCAAACTTCATGAATCCAAAACTAATTACAACTGTTAGCCAAGACTGGAGTCTATCAAGGGATGGCAATCAGGCAAGAACTGAGAGAGTTTTGGTCAGTATACATGTGAATAACACTAAGAAAAATCAGATTCCGTACGACGAAAATGACTGTCTACGAAATTCACGGAAATAGCATTTCCGTGTCCACTTCTGTAGCCTCACTGAGATCTGTTACTTTTACACTTCCTCAATGCCTTAAACGTGACTCTCTATTTCATTTCTATTGCTTTCTCTAAACATGCTATCGGATAAATCGATCGAGCACATCAAACGAAACCAAAACGTAACCAAACTAAACTCAAACTAAATGAACTCTCTCCTTTTGATATGTACATAACACCGCTCTCTTTCTGGTGCACGCCAAGCCCACACAAAAGACTTTCACTTAATCAAAATGAATTTCCAACCGTCCGCTGCCGTCGTAATAGGCTCACAGTTAAGTTACGAAAACGAACATGTGTTCATTTACTTTGCTATCGAGTAACTTGGTTTAGGGGTAAGAATTAAGACTTGTGTTCAGAAGGCAACCGGTTCAAATCTCGACCCGGTTATGGGTTAGCATAACCGAAGTGTTCAGTATATTCGCTCTAGGTGAACAAAAGAGTTGTTTTAAAAAACACAGGATTGACTCCTTCCAAATCCTAAGCTCCCTACAATATTTACATATCTCATTTACCTCATATACAGTCTCTTCAAAAAAATAGAATAAATAAATAAAAATGCATCGTTATACAGAGCCATCGATAAAAGAACTCCCAAGATTCCAGACGCTGTAACTCGTAAAATATGAAACAAAATCAAGCCCAGTTCTAATATGTGAAGGAACTCTCAGTTTTCTGACATACTTAATGAATTTGGATGCAAACACCGTTTGTAGTCCTGAAGACATCCAACATATGCAACACATTTTGGATTGTGGTGTGAACACCAGCTAGGTAACGTGAGATACTTTCATGGTTTACCTAAATTCACCCAAATTCCATGACACACAAAGATAAAGTTGTTTCCGTGCTTCAGCGCCACGCCGTGAAGATGCATGAAAATTTTGATTATCCTTATTTAAAAGTGTATAAATAATACAGCTATAAGGATGTACCGCTGGAATGTGAGACGTTTCAACATTTTTATAAAACAACTGTTTCAGGATTCTAGCATTCTTCGGACGTAGGTCCATTACAGATCTTACACACACACACTAGTATATTACGATATAAGCATACACCTGAATTTCAGTAATTATAATTGAGATGGAATCGCTTTCCTACCCTGCAAGTTCTTAAAGCATCGTGACAAAACAACGATATTGATGTCTTCTTTAAATTCCTTTGGGGGATATTTAATAGCGAATTGAGGACATAAATACTCACATGGGTCCCATCGTTACAAATATACACACGTCGTTATGAAAACGAAACAAACACGTAAAAGGGGGCAATAACTAAAGGCTTGAATGCACCGTAAAGATAAAAACTATTTTTTATTGTTCTCCTTTTAATTAACTGCTGTCATTTATTTCTCCACTGACCCTCTTATTCTCAATAAACGGAAACGGACATTTATATTACACCTACATCAATTGTATGCTACAACAAAATGGATCACAATTTGAAAATAGACAGAGGTGATATCATTATGTTATTACTAGCAAACCGTCCTGTCAAATGGAATAACAGGAACTCGCCGTTTATATCCTACTCTGACAATAACAAAGACCACCTCATGAATGTAACATTGAAAATGACACTGACATATCTACGTTCCTCTCACAGCATCAGAAGGTCAGAGTAGGAAACAGTGGAGAGACATATTTGGCCTATATCTATCGCACCTTTGTCTTGCAACATCTTCCAGTCTCCTATACAAAATATTCACATCATCATCATCATATAAGCACTGCCGGAATAATAACACAAGAAAAGTAGCGAACTTCGCAGTCATAGCAATAAGAATTAAATTCACTTAATTTATTCAAGAGCTCGACAACAGAAAGAAATCCAATTGCGAACTATCACAAAAAAGGGGTTAAAACAAGATACGAAAAGGTCCGGTTTGTGAGATATGAAATCCAGACAGAGGTGAAGATGTCGATGGTGGTCTTTCGATTGTAACGCCGTGTGGACATGTAGTTAGCCACTAACATGATATAAAACCTTCAGATAATACAGTGCAAATTCAATAAGAAGTACAGGCAACACGAGAACAGCGCATAAAAACACAAAGTAAGCTTTGAAGAGTGTGGAAAAATATTTTACAACAAATAAGCCACGAATTTCAGTGAGTGAAATAACAATACACTGTATTAGCAAGCAGCACACTGGTCATGTAGACGGAGTCCATTACGCAAAGAAATAAGATTAAGGAGACAAAAGAAAAGGAAAAAAAAACAGTATAAAGGAAAAATTAATTTTAGCCCCCACTCCTCTCAAAAATTATCAAATGCTCCACAGTTTAAAGGACACCCGCAACTTAAAGGTTTTTGGCGATGGTGGGTTGTGACATGTAAAATTGTTCTTCCGGACTTTGCCCATTGGCTAAATTATAACATTATAAGGTTTCAAAAACTAAATTATGTTTTCGTGATCAACTAAATATTATATAATAATATATAATTAAAATGTTATAAATCAGACGATGGACAAAAGCGAAAATGTCTCAAAAAAGGAATATACACACGTAATAAATTAAATAAAGACACGTTAATAAACTAAACCATTATATGCTCGTATGTCAGCATTGGGACCAAGTAAATAAGCGAATCTAGTGTAGGAATTCAAAATAACACAGTTAGCTTCGTGGCATAACTGACAGCTATGAACAACTAACTGACAAGCCACCACCAAAGTTGCTTTTTGGGACACACTGTTTAAAAATATGCAATACAAAACTGAATTAAGCAGTCAGAAAATTGAACTATATGTGCACGAAAACCGTAGTCCGGCCTCTTACTTCTATCTCTAAGAATAAAACCATATTTTGAGGTGCTTCACGTTTTCCTCTAAAACCAGGGCGAGAAATTCATTTCATCTGGGTGCTATTTCGTAGCAGCCACGGGCCGGAGAACCTCGTGAGAAAAATATAACACTTCTACAACTGTTATGTAGTTTTATTATTTTATTATATATCATATTGATTGAAAATAATCTTAAAGTCATAGCAAAAGACTAAAAAATACCTTAAACTATTAATTTGGCCACGCCATCCTCAAATCTGAAGCGAGCTATCTTATGGATTGTTGAGCTGCGCGCTGCTCACTCAGCGCCCTGGTCATGGAGGCAGGAAGCATCCCATCCCTGACACGTCGGTAAAATTCTCCCAGACTACACGGCGCTATAACCCATAAGAGAGCCGTCTCTATGCTCGCCATCGTGAGAACCTCAAATCTCACTTTCTCAGCTCTGGTTCGTGTTATCACAAATTAAACTTCTTAACCTAGAGCAGACTCACGTGTAATGAGACACAACCTGAATGTTTGCAAATATCTCAATTCTTACAATTACAACATATTTTTATACTGCATATGATAAATTGGAGATAAGCATAAAGCTGTGTCATTAATGATATTCTACAAACTTCGCAAGCCGGACTTGATGTTTTCATTTGCCGCACTCCGCTCGTGAGCTCAACCCAGTCTAAAGCCCTCGATAAACAGATACCAACAGTTCTGGTGAACTATAAAACGATCTTCTACGGAGATGCTAAAAGCGAACATTACTGAAGTTCTTTACAGTAATAACTGTAGGCTACTTATGTTTGAAATGGAAGCGAATGTTTGGCATTAACGAAAGGACAAATGAGAAGATGGAGACAGAAGCAGTGCATTCGTTTCAAATAGATGCAGGATACAGAATAGCATATGAACATATTACAAATAAACTGGGAAAACCATATGAGATGATAAAACATTACTAAAACAAATAAAAGGATGCCGTAACATTAAATTCTTTCGTTGCTATACGCCACCAATACAGATTATAAATCCATAGGCAGAAGAAGCCTGGGACGACCGATAAGAGATGGAAGTTTCAATCCCTGTACTGGAACAAGACAAGAACTCGATGTTCACAAACCTTCCTCTTACATTTTATGTTAGTGTACAGAAAATGTCACTGTCCCAATTTCTTACAAAATTATGCCTGTATATCATAAACCAATTTCAAACAAATTCCACAATATATGATTAAATTTCTGTGCCAACAAGAGATAAATGGAGACAAACGTACTGATAGGTACAGAATCATAAATGGATACAGTCCACAGATAATGATATAGAAATCTAAAACAATTCAATTCCTTTATTTAAGTGTTTGCCAACAACAAGAATCTAATAAAAGGCAAACACTGATAATACATACAATAATAATGAAAAATATTACACAAACAGATTAACTAAACTTATACATGTACGGTATTAAATATAACAGCCAAATACAGGCAAACCCAAAATAGAAACAATATTATACACAAAGAAAAATAAATAAATATAAATAAAAACAAATAATCCACCTAGGGAACACTAATATATAATAAACTTTTATGATACTTTCGAAATTATATTTTAAAATTGCGAAAGAATTAACCATCGTGTCGAAGTAGCCAGTCCTCTTCTTATCGAAGAACTGAGAAACTTGAAACACTAAGAACGTTGAAATTATAAATTAAAAAGCGAATATTCTAGTCAAGCGCAGACTCGGTGACCTTGTGTAGAACTAGTTTTTGTACTCTTTCCATCGGCCTTGCAACCCCCCCCCCCCCCCCCCCCC
>NW_019059680.1:265611-283534 GCF_000696155.1 Zootermopsis nevadensis
GAAGTTCAGAATTGAAACACTGTAGACCTACATTTCCGAAACGTTATTTCAAAACATTCTAAACGCTTCCAAAATATACGACGTGATTTTAGTTTTGCCCATCAATTTTTAGCCATATACATACTACCGCGAAGTAAGTGGCATGTATATGAAAATCTCGCACAATGTTTGGTTTTCAGAAACATACTACTTGCCATCTTGCATATGGAGGGTGGTGAGATATCACAAGGGTCGCCAGTTAATACAGCGCCCTCAGCTATAACCCAGGGTAATTAGAAGGAAAGATAAGGGCGCGATGACTGTTCAGTGCACATGCGCACACTCAGCAGACCCACGTTTTCAAAAACTAACTTCATCTCATCTCATCTCATCTCACCTCACTTAATACGGCACCCCGTTCCGGATAATGTACAGAATGCTCTATCTAAAACGTAACCCTAACTACAACATTAGTTTTAAGCTTTCGTGAAATTCATAGAAGTTATTTTTTTACTTTTTATTTGTTATAAAGAACAGCTAAACGCCTATGAACACTGTCCGACGTCTACAATTTATCCCGTCGCAAACACTTCCTGTGTCCGGAAATGCTATTAGTCGGCGCAGTGTTGCCTTACTCTTTGTCAGAACACGCACTGTTAAATGCTTCACGGACAGCAGCAGACAACAGCGAAGCAAATTATGTTCGAGAATGAATACAGATCGAGCTCGTAAATACACCATATTCGTTTTGCGCAGCTCACCTGAGCAGTGGCCTAGCAACAAGCCTAAACGTAATGAGTGTCACTGGGGGAGGTTGGCAGTGTCTATTACAAGAGGAATGACCTGCGTCTAGTTTAATTTTTGTACCGTCGTTGGGTTCCGTTGTAAACGATACTAATATAATCTGTATCATCACAAATTACAACCTTCTATTTCTAATCCATCACCGAGCTTCGGTTTGAAGACACTGCTCTACATCTTTATCTGTAAGCAAAAACAGAACAAAAGAAGAGAACAGGTTAGTAAAACTTTCTCCGTAATACTATTACCGAATAATAGTTTGTACTTCCAGGGTCTAAATTTCTCTGTTTAGAAATACACGTCTATGTAATTAAAAAGCATATCCTTTCAAGTTCGTAACACACAACGAAATTCGCAATTCAATTCGCAGGGTGTGAAAAGAATCTGTTCCAACACCACCGCTATCAGTTTCAAACAGACGTTACTATAGGAGTCGTCAAAAAACTGCTTGTTTCAAGGTCACAACAAAATCATAGAACGTAGCAACTCACAGTGTAGCAAAGTTAATAGCGCTGTGTTGTTGACTTCAGAGCCACGCGGGAAGTGGGGAGTGTGTGTGTAAACTAACGAAATAAATAAGCACTCAAGAACTCTTCTTAATCATGTCAACGTTTTTTATATTGAAAACATGCTTTACGGCTTCATTAAAGAGTGAAGACATTCAATAAAGCTCGAACTTTATTTACTTTCACAGCCTCCCTTATTTCCTGACGGATTTCGTCACACAGCTTGAAATACTAATGATCTATCCATTAATGGGAAGGTACTCCGCTAGCAGGAAACAGAAGAAAGGAATAAAGAATTCTATGGATAAAATGGAAATTAAAATACTGACAAGAAATATAAGATCAGAAAATAATACTTTCAGCATTTATTTATTCTTTCTCGTCGCAGTAAAGACAAAGCAAGGGAAATAAAGTATGAATAAGAAAGGGAATGTGTATCAGAACTCGAAATTGAAATTCAGAAAATCCTAGCGACTTACACCATTTACAATTGAAGAAATGAATATTTTACATACTTATTCCTCCCATCTTTGTTTCACGCAACGTTAAAATGGCAAGTTGAAACACAATAGCAGTCAAATACCAATTTAGAAAGGTTATCTTCTGTTGAAGAAAGCATTTCTTGACTCATTTCAGAGAGCAGACTCCGTGAGTCTTTCGGCTAGCCAAGATAGTTCTAATGTTTAATGGAACTCTAATGTTCCTTACCGTCTTCAAAAAGGTCCCTCGCATACATTAAGATCCATTATACTACCATCCTCGCATTTCTGCTCAAATTTCCCAACTGCTTCTTCATTTCAGGTTCTCCAACTGAATTCTGCATGTATGTTCGTTTCGTCCATGCGTGCTACGTGCCATTCTCATCGTATCATCTTTGATTTCATCGTAATAATATCTTGTAAGGACTAAAAACTATGGATTTCCCCATTACGCTTTTTTCTTCGGTATTTTTAAACTCCTCCCTAACTACTTAGATGGCTTACCGAACCCAAAGGTTCATCACCGAATTAACCAAAGCCCTCCACCGGACCCTGTCCTGGGCCAACAAAATCCAGTCTCCTTCTACTCCTATGTCCCATAGATCCCGACTGACATTATCCTCCCATCTACGTCTAGGTCTCCCCACCGGTCTCTTCCCCTCAGGCTTCCCAATCAATACCCGGTGCACACCTCTTGTCCCATCCATGCGCGCTACATGCCCGCCAAGCTCAATTCTTCTCGACTTAATCACCCTGACAATACTAGGGGAGGAGTACAAATTTTTAAGCTCATCATTATACAGTTTTCTCCATGCCCCATCGTCTTCTCTCCTAGGCCCAAACATCCTCCTCAACACCCTATTCTCAAACACCTGCAATCTGTGTTCCTCCCTCTGAGTGAAAGACCATGTTTCGCACCCATACAAAACAACAGGCAAGATTATTGTTTTGTATACTTTAATCTTCAGGTTCTTAGAAATCAGGCGGGAAGACAAATTATTTTGAACTGAGAAGTAGCAAGCATTTCCGTAATTTAGTCTCCTCCTAACTTCCTCATGAGTATCATTTTAATTTGTTATTGTTGGTCCCAAATATTTGAACTTTGTAACCCTTTCAAAGGATTTATTAGCCACCTTAAAACAATTATACCCGCCTGTCTCCTGATGAGACACTAATATGTAATTAGTTTTTTGTGAATTTACTTCTAGCCCCACCTGTCTACTAGCCTCTAGTAAAACTTCTGCGTTCCTCTTTATTGTATTCATATCGTCCCCAATAAATTAACATCATCAGCATATGCCAATAGCTGATGTGTCCCATTCAGTTGCAAACCCTCCTCCCTATCTTGGACTTTCCTGATGGCACATTCTAGGGCAAAGTTAAAGAGCAAGGGAGACAAAGCATCTCCTTGTTTTAGATCGTTCTTGATGAAGAATGTCTCAGATACATATTTACCTACTCGAATTTTGCTACAGGTTTCATTTAAGCACATTTTTATTAGACTCACTAGCTTCTTTGGTATACCAAATTCAATGAGAATATTGTGTAACTCTTTTTTTTTAGCAGAGTCATAGGCCTTTTTGAAATCTATAAATAATTGATGTACGGTCTCACCGAACTCCCATTTTTTCTCTAGTATGTGACGAATGCAAAAGATCTGATCAATCGTTGATCTGTTTCGTCTGAACCCACTCTGATGATCCCCAATTATTTCATTCGCATATGGGGTTAATCTTTTCAAAAGAATGTTTGATAGAATTTTGTATGAGGTTGATAGCGCAGAAATTCCTCTGTAATTACCACACTCAGTCTTGTCCCCCTTCTTACGAATAGGAATAATTATGGATTCCTTCTATTGTTGTGGCATCTCTTCCTTATCCCAAATTAACTGAATAAGCTTATGGATCCTCATATGCAACCCTTTGCCACCTGCTTTAATTGATTTTGCTGGAATTTCATCAATACCTGGAGATTTATAACTTTTCAACTTTCCAATGGCTAGTTCAACTTCATCTAAACTACGTTCTGGCACTAACAGTTCAGCTGTAAGTATTTTAATCTTATAATATCACCAGTCTCATGAACATTTAAGAGCTTGCTAAAAAAAATTGTCCACCTATACAAAATTTAGATTGGATCTGCAAGAAAATTCCCATTATCATCCTTTACCAAATTTGTCTGAGGTTGATATCCTTTCTTAAAGCTATTAATGCCTCTGTACAGGTCTGTGATATTTATTTTCCTTATTATTTGTCTCAAGTTTAACAATTTTGCCCTTCAAGTATTCCCTTTTATTATTCTCAAATGTTCTACTAGCTTCACGTCTCACGTTTCATAAATTATCCGCATTTGTTTTGTTTGGGTCCTGCAACCATTAAAAGTTTGTTTGCTTCCTTCGATCTATTAATTTTGAAACTCCTCCCTATCAGCGCCAAATAATCACTTCATTATACTTCTCTCAATGTACCCTCATTCACCGTTCTTGTCTACAGAGCCAGATACCAAGTTTCACACCGATTGTAACATTCGAAGAATCTTCCATAACCACCTACAAGAATACACATTACAACTCACTACCATGACAACCTTGTATCAGTAGGTAAAGATAGTTTTGATATTTTAATCAATATATTTTGAGATGGAGAAAATATAGCAGGTTGTGAACTGTGTGGTGTTTCGTAAGACTTTAGAAAGCTGGGCCAATGTCAATGAACACACAAAACAACGTAATGAAACACTCATACACGAATATGGAAATGCATATTTCATAAAAAAACAGATACGGGACTGAGAGTACAGTCATATCTGCAAAACGCTACAGTTTTATAACGACATAATCACAAAGTATAAGAAGAACTAAAGTGACACTTTTCCACCTCATTTTTCTGCGCAGATGCAATGTTACACAGGCCTGCAACACGGACTGTGGTAAAAATCGTTGCTGTCTAATACATCCATCGTATTATATCCAAACTGCGTAACAAAACACGCGTTATAACTGAACTGACTATATTTAGATATGCCATGAGAAATTTTGGTTGGAAGGCCTGAAGGGAACAGACGACTTCGAAGACCCAAGCGTATACGATAAGATATTTAAATAAATATTTAGGAAACAGGATTTGAGGCAGTGAGTTCTATTTATCTGGCTCAGGATAGATGTCGACGACTGACCCTTGTGAACACGGCAACGAACTATTTGATTCCGTAAAAGCAGGAGAATTTCTTGACTAGCCGAGTGCCAATTAGCTTCACAAACAGGGCTGGGCCCCATGGAGTTAAATACGGGAGAATCTGATGGCTGAAGTCTATTTACACTGGCCGTTTGGAGTGACGTTCATGTGTGATTTTAATTTGAAGCTATTAAATACGCGACCTGAAGTGTTCATTAATTCCTGGATTGTAAGGACAGTCCGGCGTCTTTTCTCAAAAATTTCGTACAAAGTATCTGTCTTGCGTTTCTTATAAATCAGGAAACACAAATAAGGATTAAATGGAGAATATGAGAGTATATCTGGTTGTTACATGTTTTTCTTCAACATATTCAGCGTGTCAAGTTCTTCTACAGCACGTTAAATTCGAGGATGTAGCATCGTCTTAACACACAAATTGAGGAATGATATTAATCCCAATTTAACGTAAAATGGCCCTGTTTTATAGCCCCTTTCGACTTAATACAATGTAGGTCATCAAAACGTGTTCATTGCGTTAATTGCCAGAGGAGGAAGCCAAAGTACCGAATGCATTGCCTCGTATTATGTATGTTCACGAACTATCGAGCCCCGAGTGGTGTAGTACAAGGCATTGATGGCTTTCATCACCAACGTCATCGAGTGAATGACGATGTCTGCAATCTCAAAGTTCCTCTGCACATGTATTTTTTTTAAAGATTTGAGGTTAGTAACGTTTCAGAGGTGCTTGCTGTCTCCATCATCAGGACGTTGCCGCAGGCAGCAAACACCTATGAAATGTCGGTAAGTTTCTACCAGACCACACGGCGCAACAACCCAGAAGACAGTCATCTTAATTTTTTGTCACCTATTACTTAGTACCGAAACTTTCACTTTATTATGTCCTATTTAAAATCTTGTTGTTTTATGCGTTTGTGAAAGTTGGACTATCACTTCCTCAAAGAGAAAATACTTTGAGGGTGGTTGAAAATGCAGTGCTCAATAGAATATTCAGAGTCAAGAAACAGGATACAAACGGAGAATTAAGAAAAAAATGACACGGACGAGTATCGTATTTGTACTAATAACCTAATACTGTTAGAGCGATTAAATAACAGAGGATAAAATGGAGCGTGGAATGTCGTGTGTGTGGAGAAATTGAGATGTTAATGGTAATAAAAACTAATCGGGAAACATCAAAGGAAGAGAGTACAGTGCTCAAATGTTTAAAAACAAGGTTCTTTTAAACACAGTAAGAAGGAAAGGAATTATTCACCTATTCAATTACTATCAAGTCTTCATCTAAAATTCATCGATATTATTGTGAACTGAAGTTTTACTTGCCATGCAGTTTATAAAATAAGGTAACAGTGAAGGTAATCATTTGTTGACCTCTTGAACCGTCATTTAATAGCATATTCGAGTTCTCATCATTCTCGTAGCCATCTTATGTACACAGCCACTATTTGTAAATGGTATGATTAATAAACAGAGCACATTTTACTACTGTTATGTAATCTAAACTTCGTTAAATTAGCTGACTTCCTATAGGTCAAGCACGCAGTGAAAGTGATGTCCTACAAAATTACTAGGAAACTGTATAATTAAAAATTAGACCATTTCCTTGGTTGATAGCTACGTATTACTTACTGCTGTCTGCATAAAATTTGTGATATAACCACAGGCATAAAATATTATGGACCTAACCACAGCTAATTTAATATCAGCGTTTAATCGCTCACTTTTGAATAAATAGGGAGTGAACTCTAAGAAATGTTCTGAAGGCCATGAGCTTCGGTGGTTTCTGTGTGGATTCTCCATGTGATCTTCCTGTCAGAGATTACACCTAGAATTTTTCTTGGTGCGGCTGAATACCTCGAACGTCTCCTATACTGTACACCTGGGCCTAGTACAAGTACTCGTGGCTGGGCCCCATCTGACAGGAGCTCGAGGGCAGAATCAAGAACTTGTGCGCGTGGCCTTGGTGTTTCACTGAACTGCTGGCTCAAGGTGAAGCCTCCGTCACTGTTTGTTATATTGAGACGCAGTCCTACTGCTTGTTTCATGACGCTGTGTTGCTATTGGTACTCCAGACTGAGGGTTGGGTGGGAGGCTAACAACTTCCCACAGGAAAACGAGCACGTTACACACGGCCTCAGACTTGGATTCCTTGGAACAACGTACGAAACGGAAAATAGGGATACAATTAATATGAATTTTAGGGAAATGGATTTCGGGGTGTGGATTGAATACCAGTAGCAAGATCTTGTGGAATCGACAATAAACCTTCAGGTTTTAAAAAAGACGGGAAAATTCATGACTAAATGAGCGTACTAATAGCTTCTCAAGGACTCTGTTCTATGAAGTTAGATTTTGTAATTTACCACGGCCACACGAAACGTCCTCACATTGCATGTCTTGATGTAGTACTTCGTGTGTGAGAGAAAGAGTTGACCAAATGTGAATGTTAAGAACATTATTTATTGTATTCTTGTACACTTGATTCAGTTAATAAAGCTTTTAATTGCTTAGACTCTATAGCGTCAAGTGAAAGGAAGAATAACGAATGGATTGTAAAGGAAGCGGCGGTAATATAATTTAATGTCCCATTCCAGAACTTTCCTGGAGATCCTGAGGAAAATAACAGAAAAAGTAAATTAGAATAGCATAAATTCGTGCCGAGATTTAAACACCTGAGTATAAAGCAGGAGTGCTAACCACTCCATTGCGACGTTCAATAAGAACATAGCCGTTCGAACCACTAAACCAAATAATTCTCATGTAAGACGTAAACTCGAGCCCTTATAATCAGTAAAACCAACTACGGTATTCAAGTTTCGGAAAACTAACAAACAAGATCAGAGGATTCATCCCTGAAGATACGGTAATAAATTCGCATAAAACGTTGGTAACAACCCACGAGTCTACACCGCATCATAACACGGAAGTCTGAAACCCAAATTTTTACCGCCTTGAAGACTTCATGTCTGAAGATTAGCAGATTAAGATTAACGTGATTCTGCAATAAATCCTGTATGATTCTCGATTTCTGAATCAATGGACCACTTAGGACGATGTAATACGAATTACGTCCACATAAGACCACTGTTAGCAGCCACAAAATCAATATGAACGGAACTTGCACTATTCAATAACCGGTGGGGAAGCGTAGAGGCTTCTTCTGACTTGCACTCGAGAATCTGAAACGGAAAATCTTCCAACTCCAAAATCAACATGTAGGCAACATCAACTCAGTTTTTCAAACGTTGACAAATGGCTTACTTTACTAATTACGACATCCTCAGAAATAAGGTATACCGCATAAGTAGGAGCCAATCCTGTAATGTAGATTTCTGTTGTGTAACAGTAACTTTCTTCAGACAAACCAGTAATACTACACAACGATTGACAAATATCAATTCAGTGTACAATTCAGCCTTCCAAAGCAGGTTACTTTTGTCGTCGTTTTGAACCACAAGTTTGAATTATATTAAAAAATTAACACCGAAGTCAGCATCGTATTAATAGGGGTAGGGGGCGTAACCGTATGCCGGAGTGTCAGTGGAAGTTTATGTCAGGGAATAGAATGCCAACTGCAGACTAATATTTCCAGTGGGTTTGTGAATAAAACTTCCAGAATCACAAATATTCTCATAGATGAACAGAATCAAATGTTAATTACTCCTCACCGACAGATTCCTTGCTTTCTTTCCCAGAATAAGCAATTTAAAATTCAACAATATACAATAAATCCGAATCAATGCGTTCTCAATGCGATTAATCAACCATATTGACCCTTAAAAAACCGTGGGGATCTAGGACTATATGTGAACTCAACTTTATATGAAAATCCACTGTACCGCGTTTAAGTGTACACATTGAGAAAAAAAACTGATTTAATTTTAAAATTGGACAAAACCTTATTACATGAGATTTAAGAATATTAGTAAACGTAGCATGTTACGGCGACTACATCTGAGAACGGCAAAGTTCGCATTTTCGCCGGCAACCATGAATTTAAATTACTCTGATGCTTAAAACTATAAACTGTGCTACAAAGCATTGGACGAATATTTATAATGGTTTGATGTGCAAATGCATGGGCCGTATATGACGATATTTCAGAGTCACCAAAAAAGATTCCTCCAAAACGTTGCTATCAACCTCCAAGTTCACACACATTACTACGTCTAACATCGACAAGTCATTACATTACTGAATGGAAGCGTTAGGTGAAAGAACTTTGTATGTACACAAGACTTAGGGACGGGTAATTGCTTCAAGAAAGTGTAAACCTACGAAAGTTAAGAATATAAACAACATGGACTCAACTTGCCTTCACGAAAACGTGTATCTTAATCACGAGAATAAGGAACTGCTAGACTGCGCATCTCATGAAACTTGATTACACATTCATGTACGTAACTGTTTCCGGCTTTAGTCGTTATACAAACGGTGTTTATTTTTAAGCGTTACAATACATGCAGGCTCAACGTTACAGAGAGAAATTTTTTCTTACTAATACCACGTTCTTGAGTAATTAAAAAGAATTTTAAAGGAGGGAGACAAAAGAAATTAAATATTTATGTGGAACCATCATAAATTCATTATACAGCACACTGTTTACTTCATTTCCATGTTATCGACCAATGAGTACAATTTTTCGATGTCCTGTCAGACGTCAACTGATCCAAAATAAATGCTTATCGTTGATTAATTACGAAGTATCCTCATTATATCGCTTTAGTGTTAACGACTGTCCGGCCTTATCTGCAGAAACGAAAGACATGAAATGTCTGTCGTTAATTCATTCCGAAATAAGCTGATTACACAATTTACATCGAGTTAAGCTGTTTAACTTCATATTGGATATTCGCGCATAGAATTCTGAATAACTGAAGAGGGGAAAAAACAAAACATAAACATTTGCAAAATTTTTGAACCATTGACATAAATCACAAACTTCAGTACCAAACATTTCAATCTAAATGAAATTAAATTAAGGAAATAACTCCCATAATGCACAATAGGTCAAATGAAGAACAATAAAACGGAAGGGAATTACAATCGTCAGATCCACTAAAAGAGGCACAGCTGAGTGTCATTCCTACTTACGTGGCTGCTTCAGTTATTGTATAAAATGTGAACAATGCATTAAGACTACCTGATCTCCAATTATACTACATACCGGCGAAGCCTCATTAAATAACCGGTGACCCAACATTAAGACCATTTTACTGATTCCTTACATTGATATCGGGCAAAGCTTGACTATTCTACCATATTTGCAGGTCTCATAGTCCTACACACATTAATTTTGTAAGGGTTAAAAACTAGCAATGGCTGGGGGTTCGTCGTGCTGACCACACATCACTCTATAGCTGGTTGGATGATCGTTCACCTCTGCTTAGGCATGTGAACGTGAGGCCAGCAGCCAGCTAGTCGGCTTTGGCTCTCAGAGGGCTGTTACGCCACGGATTATTATTATATTATTAAGGGTTAAGAACTACGTCTAAGAATTCTGAATTGACTATGAAATGCGTACGTTATCTAATTAGGTGCTGTCGGTATTTAAAAGGGAGGTGTTTGAAATGCTACAAATACAGAGGGAAGATTGGCCTCTTTCAGTCATTCAAAGTAGGGCAAGCTGAAATAACTCGCTACCAATTTCTGTTTGGAAGTATGGCAATGAGACTGGCACTGTTTTACGCGAAATAATGACCACAAATAATGTAGGTCAAATATGACAAGAACAAAGACTACAGACATATCCGGCTAAGCGGAAAAGAGACAAATAAACAAAGCATACCAGTGGAAGCTAGAACAGTCATCCGTCCATATGTACTACCTGTTTAAGGAACGGGTGAGTATGTGAATGCTATGATGTGGATCGGGGTCATTTGAGGCCACTTTTTTGTAGACAGTATACCTTCCTGCGTACACCTGGACTCAGACATGATAAAAAAATCTTAGGAGACTCCAAGGACAGTATGTACTGTTAGAAGGTGGCTGTCTTCTGGCTTGTAAAACCTCAAATCCTACTATGAACTGTTATATCACATTAGTCCGCCTCTGTTTATATACTTTATGATTTTGAAGTGAAATTGTTGCAGTCAGATGCCGACAGATTGCAGAAAGGCAAAGAATATGGTCAAGAGATAAAGAAGTTGATGTCAATCTTGGGAAGTCTACACTACAAAGTGAGTCACAAGTTGTGTCTGAATAAAGAGCAAAGGTGACTATTATAATAATACAAATGTTTTATATAAAGAACGCAAATGGCCTATGAATATCAGTTAAGAAAATATGACGTAACAAACGTTTCAAATACTCCGTATCAATCAGGTTCAAATATAAAGTGTAAATACTACACGTCATTTTTACACCGTGAAATCATATGTATATGACTCAAAAGGTGAGAACCATCACGTTGAAGGCATACTTCAAATGGCTAAGGTTTTCAGATATCGTTTGACAGTGTCATGCATCATATTTCCTGTAGGTTCTGTAGGATTCTCGGTGTGGGATAATAAAAATGTTTTCATTCAAAACACACAAGTAGATGTCTGGCGGCGTAAGATTAATAAAATCATAAGAATGGTGGTATTCGGTTCCTCTGGAATGAGGTGATGGGAAAAGTCTGCTACAGATCTGCAGTGGCAATACACAAAAGGCATAGTTGTAACTACAGTCCACCATTCCAAGTTTCTGGCGCGACAGAATCGCCTTTTGTCATCAAGAAAGGCGTTGATGTTTAAACCAAATACCTTAGACTTTTTTAGGACATGGGAAAGATTTCTGGCACACCATTTCCATCAAGGCGTTGCTCCCTTTCAACAACAAAGACGTTCACAGATTCTCAAAAATGTTTCACCAACGTCCGTATTACACGCGTATCTGATTACTGTTTTCCGATCTCAAATTCATTAGCCACTTGAAAACTTTGGGTTAGATTTCAGGTTCTCATGGCCAGATGGCCGTCTTCTGGGATGTTGCACCATGTATTCTGGTAGATGTTGAAAGACGTTACAGAGAACTATACCTCATCACCGTGAAAATGAAGGCAGAAAGACCCTTTAAAATGACGGTCGATATTTGCCTGACCGCAGTGTGTAACATTCCAGAAAATTGTCATCTCACCTCAAAATTGGATTCAACGCTGCAGTCTTATTTTGGTTTAATGGAAATTACGCCCCTTCTAAATATATTAACTGCAGTTTTCCCTTTATATTAAATACACTGACAATGCAATCTTTAGAATATGATAATGGAACGAGAGAAAAATGACTAAACAAATCGTCAATGCTGTGTGGATTTCAAAGGCTCTGTCTGCATGCAATGATAGTCCCACTGAAGAAAAACTCGTAGGACTACTTTCTTACTGTTGAAAACAATTGATTTTCGTAAAAGCATGGTGAAAACGTTTGAAAATTATGAGACCTATGATACATTAGTGGAGGTAAATTATGATCTATCAACATAACCTAGTCCTTTAATGGATGGAATTAGCAGTAAACTAATGTGTGCAATGACGTATAAAATTAAACTAAATGAAGACTAGGAGAAAATGTAATAGATACTTACGTATTTACTCAAATATTGTTAACTATTAACCACAGCAATCCGTTTAACCTATTGGCCAAACAATTTTTACTCGAAGTGCCCTACGTTCAACCCTAAATTTGCCTCAGAAAGCAAATAGCAAGTTAGAGTTCTCTTCGACCACAGTACTTACCACCTAACTACTGTCGCCTTGCACTAAACCTACCAGCAGTGAAACTAAACAGAAAAAAAAACACTTCTGTTTTCTGATTTGATTGTAAGTATTACTCATGCCACTACCAGCATTCAGAATCAGAAATACGCACAAACATGGCACAGATGTAAGCACGTACAGCAGTGGCCCAGTCTATAGTTTCAATTGTACAGTTACTCACAAACGGCCGGAAACGACAGAAACTACGTTGCGATAAGGAATTTCAATTGTACAATACTGTACATTTGTTACACAGCACAACATCCACTTGCAAATTCAGGCGTGCGTGTTTCAATACGTAAATTCTAAATCGGTACACAGAAAGTTGGCTTCTGAAATAAAATCTACAGATTTGGACCTTGTATATTCTAACGAATACCTGTACTTATTATGGATCCATATCTAAAATACACACATACGTAAATATAATTATATTTATTTATGTTTCATACAAGCGCAAGTTTGTGGTACACAAAAATAAAAGTTTGGCATCAAACCTGCAGGCAAGTTCCAGGCGAACCAAAATTAAATTAAAGAATCATTTCTAAATACGAGTGGGCGTGTCTGCCCAATTTTAAGTAATACGATTGAAGTACGTATCAAATATAAAATTTATTTCTGCAGTTAGATGAACCCCTAATTCCCAGTTTTAAATCCCTGTCGATATTTAAATTCCAACGCAAGGTCGAACAAAATGTTGAGGTAAAAACAAAAGTAGAGTTGTTAGACATTTCATAAACACGCAACTTATTTTGTGAATGCCATGCGTATTTAAAATGCAAAATAACGCGTTGACATGGCAACAAACGGGGGATTCCAGAGTAGGGGAAGGCTGTAGGGCTGTAACGGCTCGCCTTAGGTAAGAACATCCAGAACTTCAGACTGGAAACACATTATTTGCATCAACTTCTCTCTCTTTGCATTATCAAGTATTTTGCCGAATAATCAAACTTATGGGACACTGTATACATATACTAGCTAAAAGGTTAACAGGAGTCAAATCTGTCTCACAGAACATCACAAGCGGAATGATACAACCAGGAATAAGGGAAAAAAGTACCCCATGAAAAATAGTTCGGCCCAGATGGGGGTAAAATTTGTAGGATTTGAGGTTTTCATGGCTGTTAGTTTGAAGATGGCTGCCTTCTGAGTTGTTGCGCCGTGTAATCTGGTTGAAGTTTACCGACGTTTCAGAGGTCCATACTGCTTCCATCATCAGGGCGATAAGTTATTGCCCTGATGATGGAGGTAAACTTCAACCAGACTACACGGCGCAACCATCGAGAAGACAGCCATCTTCAGCAGTAAAATTTCTTCCCTCGATCTCCAAAGGTAAAGTGCCTTTGGGCACAATACACTCACAATCGCATCCGAGGTCCGTGTGTCATGGACCTGTCAGAGGCCACATGTTCCTTCAAGGCGCATGGCACAGATGCATACATTGGCGAGTATGCTCAAATTCTGAAAATTCTGTTTTTACATACACGTAGGGCTATATTTAATTTTCATTAGCTTAATAAAGAACCGTGTAATCCAGATTTTATACACATACATACACACGGCTTGAAAAATATGATTTGTCCGCTCGCCCGAGGCTAGTTAATATTGCGACCCGGGGAAGAGGAATTCACAATGCTCATTTATATTAATGGATGTTTTACTACTCTTTATTACTTTTTCTCAACGGATATTATTAATACAGCCTATTGGGAGTGCTTTTGCGACCATTTGCTCTTATGTTAACCATACAGAGACCATATAAAGGAAAATAAGATCTGTTTAAATGTGTTATGAAGAGATAATGGAGTACTTTTCAAAATAATGACATTCACGATTTGAAACTGCACTGTTATTGTTTTATGCAAAGACACAACTTAACAGACATCCGAACGACAAGATACAAATTACCTCTTACGTCTTGAAATATTCCTTATGACGCTTTGCTTATAAATCAATGGTAAAGGTAGCAGGTGCAGTCCACTCGAAGCACCACAAAATCATAAAGTGCACCAACATGAATCACTGCTTGTATTAATATTAAAATTTCTAGTACCTAATGTACAAACTGCACAACATTTAGACCATGAGTTCTCTACCCGCGGCCTGCCAATATGCTTTGAGCGGCCCGCGTATATTTCTTTTAACACTGTGTCACCATGTTCAGAAAAAAATACTGTTACCTCATATGAACAACACATGTATTGTTAATGTCATTGTTATTTGGCAGTAATTATTGCTGTGAGCAATTGTAGAGTGTATTGATTAAACTCAAATCATAAACTAGAACGTGCCTTAGCGCTAAACACTTGAAGGGATGCAAGCAAATTGCAATAACGGAAATCAAAAATGACATTAAAAGATTACCCAAGCAAAAGTAATGTCAATATCTTAATAATGATTGATTTTGTTACCGAAATTCAGTTATGTGAACCTATTTTTTATAGTAGGTTCGTACACTGGTCTGAAATTTCAATAATGCCCTTATCTTGCGGCCCGTGAGTCGATAAGCAGGGGTGAATGTGACCCTAGGTCTGAAAATTGTTCCATCATCAGAGCGATGAAATCTTACATTTTCTATATTCGCGAGGAAAAGAAGCAAACCTCAGCGGAATCCATGGATCTTGAACTCGAGATAAGCCCCCCCCCCTCCGTGACCGCACCCAAAATCACAGTCATCAGCGTCATCTTTTTTCAGTGACGTCTGTATGATGAAAACAAACATAATTATTTCAATGGGGCTGACTGCGACGTCCTACTTGAGAACCGCGATTTACAGTCGCGTTAGCTGGTCACGTTTAAAGTATAAATCAATGACATGAACTGATAAATATAAAGCAGTAGTGAAATAATGATCGGTATAGGAAAACCGAAGTGGTGATTATTGGATTATTTAATGAAGCTTCTTACCTAATAACATAGGGTCGTAATGTAATACTACGTTGTTTAATGATAAATTAAAAACAAAGTGACGGTGTTCTGTTAAAAGACGCTACGTCAACATTTCCCTGGAGAGACTGAGGAAAACCGCTAAAGATCTGTTACCACTGCTGGTATGAGAGCCAGGAAGCGATTCAGGCGCCAATCACTCAACTTCGGTGTTCGCTGAAAAATTTCCTTTACTTAATCAGATTCGAATTCCACACCCTGAACTATCTGAACGACGAAGTCAAATGTTCGACTTAAATTTGAAGCTAATCCAAAGATACATACATTGTGTATAGTTTCTCATGTGTTTAAGCATTATGTTATGAAGACGCATCAGGGAGATAAAATAACGTCCGACGCATTCTTACTTCGGAAACTGGGAATTTTCAACATCACGCTCCAGCCGCTTTACACCCCAACCAAAGAGACTTGAGGCTGGGTTTGGGCCTCGCAGCCGATTTGACGAAGAGAGAATGCCAGCGCATACCAGGGATTTAAGGCTGCTCGTCTCTGCCCGAAATCAGGGACGCTAGTGACTGAGCTGTGCGGATCAAGGAACCGGTTATAAAATCACTTAAGAAATATGCAAATTGGTAATTGTTATATCTCAAATAAAGCATCAAATTTTACATATGAAGGGAAACACGAGAGATTAAATTTCAACGGTACCCTGCATACAATTGTGGGGTTTCCGTCATCCGCACTAATTAGAAACTCATTCTCAGTAAAACCAAAACCAGTCACTAGACACGATCCTGTCCTGTCATACAACCAGCCATGATCAACATTCATGTCACATTCCTAACTACTTATCGATATTCGAAATGACCGCTTTCAATTTAGTTCCTCCATTAAATTCAGCATGCATTTCTTGCGTCCGTATCGAAACCACTTGTCCATCCCATGGTAACCTTGCAGATTTTTAAAAAAATAATAATAATACCGGTTGAACTGCATTAATGACGAAATTTCTCATTGTGTTTAATGCCATGAACTGCTCACTCAATTTGTCTCTCTTACTTTCACCTAAGCCTACTCTAAAATTTACCCCACAGACATTCTTGAGGACCTGATAGTATGCCCCGCTAGTCGAGAACTGACCTACCGTTCACGAAACCAAGAGTTCATTACTGTGTTAATAAAACTGCCACCGATCCTTAGCTTAAGCTTCACCTTGGCTTATACATTATTATTATTAAGTGTTATGTCTTACGACAGGTCCATTGCTCTGCCCAAAAAGAGCTCTCCAGTTGTCCCTATTCTCGGCTTCTCGCTTTAATTCGTGGAACGTCATTTTCTTTCCTTGTTTAAGGTCGTCGGTTAGCTGTATCAATCTTCTTCCTAGTCCTCTCTTTCCTTCAACCTGGCCTTCGGTGATATCACTCATTAATCCATTCCTTCTCATAATACGAGGCGCGTCCCAAAAGTAAGTTTCCCACTCGTCCCACAGCTAGCAAACCTTATATTGAGCGAAGCGACTGTGCGTACGTGATAGAGCAATGACGTAGCATGGCGCATGCACTAACGGTACTTCCCGCGTTCTCACAGTAGCATCGTTGCAGCTGTTCAAGATGGAGGTTCTTATTCCAGCTCCCGCCGACTGTGAAGTGCGGTCAGTGATAACGCTAGGCCGCACACGGCTCGACGGACAGCAAGTCTCCTGCAGGAGTTCAGCTGGGAGGTGTTTAATCATCCACCCTACAGCCCGGACCTCGCTCCCAGTGATTTCCATCTTTTCCTACACCTCAAGAAATTCCTGTCCGGTCAGCGTCAGCGTCAGCGTTTTGAGAATGACAGAGAGGCGGAGATGGCTGTCACACAGTGGTTCCAATCCCAGGCGGCAGACTTCTACGACACAGGTATTAAAAGTTGGTCCCACGGTATGACAAATGTCTCAATTCCGGTGGCGAATACGTTGAAAAATAGCTGGACACTTGCTGTATCTGTTGCAATAAATATTTCCATGAAATTGTGCTTTGTTTCTGTAAACGGCCTCAGGGAAACTTACTTTGTGGACGTAGGTCGTTACCGACGTTTCGGGTGATAAAGTATAGCCTCCATGTTCCACCACAACGACGTACTCTTATTTCGTTCACTGTTTAGTTAGTTGGTTCCTAAATTTCTATTAGAAAAATGTTTGAGGTTTCAAGAAATCATCGGACCGCATCTGATATAATGACGTGTGCTTGAGCAGAAATCAACAGTCGATAACAAAACTGAAATAAATGGCTCTCAGTAACAAAGCAGATAGAATCGTATCTGAAGAAAAAAACATAATAGGGAAGGGATGAAGAGACTTTTTTTTTT
>NW_019059680.1:284104-295066 GCF_000696155.1 Zootermopsis nevadensis
TATGCTTCCCAAGTACTTGAAATGCTCCACATTCTCCATCTGTTGGTTTCCAATTACCACGTTCAATGGTTCTGCTCTCGGTGCTAACCTCATTACCTTTGATTTTTCAATGTTGATTTCCATTCCATGGCTTATACATATGGAAAAGAAATGAAAATGAACTGCTTACAATAATGCACAAAAATTCCAACAGTGGGCTATTTTTGAGCGAGATGCTTCGAGAGAGAGGCAGGTGGTGGTACAAATTCTGTCTCATTCAAACACAACACTTCATACGTCACACCGAAAAAGAAAAAAAAAACACGACTAAGTAAATTACCATATATATTTTAGCCATTTGCCATTAAGGTCATAATCCTATGAAACTTAATCCCAAAAGAAACAGCATTTTACTGACGTATAGAGATAACCACTACATGTCATCTGAAGAGTACTGCTGTAAACAAGAAATAGACGCACGCTCCACACACATACACATGGCACTAGATTAATGGACAGCATTCGTACTTAATGGCTCCCCACCCATCTCGAGCCCTAACAATATGCGTCAGCTTTGTCGTAATCATTCCTAGCTTACATTCGTGAACAAGTTACTTGGAAAACCTGAAAAGATTTGGTATTATGAAAAAGGAGAGGGGTGTTGAGGAACTGTCGAACATGAAGAAGACAGAGAGAGAGAGAGAGAGAGAGAGAGAGAGTATTATTGTCAGTGCTCTCAAAGTTATTGCTGCTGAGTGATGACATCAAGGGGGGGATAATGTTGAATAGCTTTAAGTGGTCGGTTATAAATTGCATTGTGGGAAATAGGGACGAGAAGGGGCCAACATATCCCACTCAGCTACTAGCCGTTTGAAATAATGTTCCAGGACTGCATTTGTAGCTTGTGAACATGGCAACACTACGTAACGCTTTTCAACACTTGTAGCGTCTTAAAACACTGCTTGATTGTAGCACCAATGTTTCGAAAATAAAGTTTATCTTCCTAGTCTGCGAAGAACATCTGATAACCTAATAAAACGAGTAGTCTAAACCCCAAATCGCAATAGGACGTGTCCTTGTACAGGAACAAGCTATTGAGATAGAGGACATCATGTATGGTCGTATCATTGTCCATTCGATTAGTTTACAATGCTGTAACTAATACAGGTTTTGACATATGTTAAGTCATTTTATAGAGATCGCAGAGGAGATAGTTGTGGCCTATTTTAAAGTGCTCACTAACCAAATGTTTATTTCAAGGGGCTGAGAAAAACTCAGGTACACACACATATAAATACAAGGATGAAGAAAGTTCTCCGAAACATAGATAGTTTTGCCATTTCGACACATTACAACACCCAACTGACTCTAAACTGAATAGGTCTAAATCATTAAATAATTAACTAAGATGATTTTACATGAAGCAACAACAACTGGAGTGATGACGTAGGACCTCATTCACGACAGACCTGTTGCGGTGTTTCGTTACTTTGCTTTCTGATGGTGATCAAAATGGTATGCAATTCGGTCAAATAGCTGTGATACCTAGGCTACATGATCTCCCTTTGCAAAATCATCACCACACGACGGCTTGCTTCCCACACAGAAAATGTGTCTTCGGAAAGTCCCTCATCTCTACGCTATAATGCACAGGGTGTATATAAATTATCTTTGGATTTTTACTTGTGAATAAAAAAACCTTTACGAAAAGACGAAGACACACTGCTTTGAGCGTCATCTGCGAGAAATCCTCTCAACCGAGTTCCCGTAGATGGTTGCGCCCGTTGTTTTCCACTGCACTGCAACCATCTTTGTAAAATCAGGTCAGTCGCCATGAACCTGAAGGAGAAGGCACGGTGCGTGGAGTGGTTTATCGAAACTAAATCGTACACAAAGGTCCAAATACGTTTCAGAAACACGTGCGCCTGGTGCAAGCAGTCTAAGGAGACTAGAAGTGTTTTGCACAAGAAAGGTACAGGGCTTCCATAGGTGTTATGATGAAAATATTAAAAGGATACGTAGGATCGCAATCCACGCAAGTCGACGTGACCTGCAGCATAAGAGTTGAAAATGCCGCATTCGACACTGCATGGGGTATTGCGAAAACTTTTGTCTGTATGCTTACAAGTTACACGTAGTGCAAGCAACTACGGCAGATAAAAGGGTAGACTGTAAGGAATTTGCAGTGAAGAGAAACTGGACGAAGACAACGAATTCCTGAGGAGAATAATGTTCTCTGACGAGAATACGAGGTACGATCGGAAAGTCTCAAGACTGTGTCAATAGAGGGCGAACCGGATGTAGTACGAGCTTCTGCCGCTAGGGGGTGCGGCTTACATTCATAGTGAATCAGTGTGCCAGCCGGCATCATCGAATTAGCATTTGTTTCTTAGTTACGGGCGTTTTAGTAGTGCATTACACCGACCCTCCTGCGATTTCGGAATGGCGTGTGCATCAAATTTTGCCAAAGACTCGCCAAAACGGCTACGGAAACCTATGAAATGCTAAAGCAAGCATTTCGGGAGTCCGCAATGGGTCGTGCACAAACTTTTGTGTGGCATTCACGTTTTAAAAATGGCCGAACCTCTGTCGATGATGACGAGCGTTCTGGACGACCATCTTCGAGCACAACGCCCGAAAATGTTACGAAGAGTCGGCAGGCCATTCACGAAGATCGACGTCGTACCATCAACGACTTGTGCGACATTGTTGGGATAGGCTAAGGGACCTGTCAGCTGATTCTAAAGGAAGAACTCCACATGCGACGCATCAAGACAACGCGCCAGCGCACACCGCCCCCAAAGTCGGCCTCAAACACCATGGCCGTCATCCCGCAACCTCCTTAGCTCCGTGTGACTTCTTCCTCTTCCCAAAGATGAAAATTCAGCTAAAGGGAAGGAGATTTGAGACGATAGAAGAGATTCAGGCAGAATCGCAGATGGTGCTTGACAGGCTGACAAAGAAAGATTTCCAGGGATGCTTCCAGGCTTGGCAGCGGCGCTGGGATCGTTGTGTTCACTCCCAGGGGAACTACTTCGAGGGTGATGGATGAATTTAAAACGTGAGATAAGTGTACGGGTTTTTATAGGTGCAGTCTGTAAACTTTCCGATCGCACCTCGTATATTCCACGTTTTAGGGAAGGTAAACAAACAGAACGTACGCATCTGTGTACTCCTGCTAGAGTAGAGCACATTAGAAACAGCCCCAAAGTTAATGTGTGGTGTGGCCTGTTACACGAACATTTGATTGGACACTTTTTCTTTACCGAAGCGACTGAGATATCCAGTGATTATCTGGATATGCTGGAAAACCTTGTTTATTCACAGTTACAAAAACTGCAACCTGCCGTGTTCTTCCGGCTAGATGGCACACCATCACAATGGAGCTTGCATTTCTTAATCAACATTTCTGTAACCGATAAATTGCCAGTGATGGTCCCATCTTTTGGCCGGCCAGATCACCCTGTGATTTTTTCCCTATGGGCATACGTAAAAGACTGTACCGAACTCCGGTGGCAAACATCAACGATTTCAAGGGTAGAATTGCAGCTGCTATTGCAATAGTTGATATTGACTTGCTGCGGTGTACATGGATGGAACATGAATATCGTTTGGACATTGTACGTGTGACAAATGGTGCCCATGTTGAATGCGCGCAATGTTCAGAACAAACTTTAGGAGATTCTCTCGCAGATGACGCCGAAACAGTGTCTTGACACAAAGTTTTAATCAAAGAGTAAATTTAAGATAATTTATATACCCCCTACATAATTATCTCAGAATCTGAGGGTTCCTGGCCCCGTTTCTTATCTACCGACAATGCGTTAGGCCTATCTGCGAAGATTATTTATCATATGACAAATTGAAAATAAGAGGGGAAAGCAATTGTGGGCTATACAAGACACGTGGGTTTGAATCCACTCCAGAGCACAACGTCGTGCAATTTTCGTTGTCATCAACGAAAAATTGCGTTGTAAAGAAATAAACATTAACGTTAAAGACAGTGGTGGTACGTATCAACGAAGTTATGTGTAAATATGAAACGTGAGATGTGAATGGAAAATTAAATTGCACTGAAAGACGTACAACGTAACCTGGCTCTAATTAGAGACGTGGGATTTTGAAATGTAGTTACATTCAGAGTTCACAGAAGTTTCTTTGAATAAATTTTATACTGTATTATGTGTATCAATATAAAATAGTTATGAACGGGAAGAGACTTTTCTTTATTCACAGTCTGTAATGCGCCTGACCTTCTGTTTACAAAGCTTTATAAGTGCTCAAACGTTTTGATAAGTTCCTCGTTAATTAAACATATTCGTTATGCTGTTTCCCACTTAGTTCCCTCCAAAGTCCATGTAGACGAAATCTGTGTTTTGTGAACTGATATGGGTTCAAAGAAGAGGACGACACAAAACAGAAATTTAAATGAACCATGCATATTTAATATGCTGTCTGTTTACTTTAGTTTATCATAAAAATCATCCACCACATGTCATAACAAAATCTTTAGCAAATTTTATACTGCATGTGTCTGCTTAAAATATCTCGTATATTCATAATTAACTATCGTAATATGAAAAGTGACAAACATGAAATACCGTTTGTATATTCTACCGAGCAAGAAGTTCAATGCAAAACTTTGTAATTCTAGACGTTATATGTATTATTCCTAACAAAATGCGTACCATGTACAATGTAAGCAATGTGTTTGAAATGTAATATGAAATTTAGATGTTTGCTTAAAATATTTATTGGGGATACACAACGTTCATCCACTGGAAAAATATGGTAACTAATACGGAAAGTATGGAATAAGCCGTACCACTATAAATAAGCTCTTTCTATACATTGTTTTTAAAATTCAATCCAACTTAAAACTAAGAAACACTTTCTAATGCATGTTTTATTACAGTAATTTGTACCAGAACATTTTTGTATGAATCTACAGCATCCATAATTCTTCTTTGTGAAAGAATATTCTTTCAACGACCATCAATGAACAAAACTGATAAGAACAATCACTACCTAACTTAACCATCCTTCAATTCAAGCTTCCTTTTTTGGGATGGGGGATTTTATTGCCACATTTGATTTCCCAAATATAGTGGTACTCCAAATTACAGGGCTATTATTATTATTATTATTATAATAGTCTGCAGTGGTAACTATGCGAAAATTTACTACAAATAATTCGGTATCAGCTACAACAGTTTTTGTGTGCATCAAATGTCGTTAACTCATTAACATGTGAAACCAATATGGCTTATGTTTTAATCATAATCCCTCGGAATGTAGGGTAATTAATTATGGAAAGCTGATTGGATTTCTTAATAAACTTAAATCTGACGAATTGATCTCAAGATCATATTTCTTAAACACACAAGAAGAATTCTATAAGGTTAATTAAAAACACATTATTGCTTATTACAAATGTAATTTGCTTAATGTACTGCTTTACCTGAAAAAAATTGGGGTCTAAAAATATGAAATAAGAAAGATTTAAAGAGAGAACTGTCAAGAATGATTTTGAAAGTTGACTTCTATGGTGCAATGCAGACTCCCATTAAGGATGTGAATTCCAAGATAATCACAGTAATGATTCAGCTCTCTCCTTCAGCTGCTAATAAGATCTTGACAGCAAGAGAAAGTTTCTATTCAGGCAACTGATCTGTCAAACTGAAGAAAATGTGTAAACGTTCGCTTCATAATTACAGTTCGAATCTGTTTCGACGTTACTGCAGATCAAAACTGCAATGTAACTGATGCTGAACATCTTATCTTTCTCCATCTGCTCTTCATTCATACTGCCTGCCTGGTCTGGAGTAAGTGGAAATAGGCTTACATGGAAAGACAAAATGACAGAAGTCATATATTTTCAACGATCGTAACAATACTTTTCAGCTATAAACGTTTTACCGCCAAATGACTTCGAAAGGCGAGTTTGAATGAATAATACACACGACCTGGAAATAGATGGAGAAGATACTGTCCCAATATTCGCCTGCAAAGCCGGAGGAAAACTAAATCATCATTCAGAAATAATCACCAGCCCAGCAGAGATTCTAACGGGGTATTTTCCTATTAGAAGTCTAATGGTTACAGCTACACCATCTTATCTGTTACAACTCATCATCTTCTACAGGGATTGCTCATGGCAACTTGTCCTTGTTAGTGTTGTAGGGTGCATTTGATTAGTGAGTGACAAGCCTCTGTTATAACTCGATGAGGCTAAATGCAATTTACAAGAATTTGCAATATGTACAACAATGTTGGTGAATAATCAACATCACAACTATTTTGGAAATTATCCATCATCTTATGCCGTTACCGAACACAACGTTTTGGAAATTATCCAGAACAATTTCCGCGATGCGGACGGAAGAATACAATCTGCTGGGCCCAATGCACATGTCGACGTAAAGATGGACAAAGATTTCCCTCGCTCCCGCCTGCCCACATCCATTCTGTGTTCAAGTTTAATTTATTAATACAAACTAACAAATATTTACAAGAATTAATAATTATATCTTTCAATGGCAATAATAATTACAACAAATAATGAAATAAACTTCTCCCGCCTCAAGAGGCAGAGTGGTGCTTGAACGTCGGTTGTAGGAGAGGTGCGCATTGCGTGAAGGGGGGGGAGCAGACTACCGACTGCATCTGCCACTGCGTGTCGATTCAGGGTTCAACACTAGTTCCATCTAACGGGACAAATAGCGTAGGGCTCCTTCTCCACAGTTTTATCGTATAACAGAAACAGATTCAGTTTCTAAAACGTGTTTATTTACAGTTTTTAAAGACACTGTCAGTATATCAGAATTTACAGCGTCAAATGATAGGAAGATAAGTGATTATAGATTGGAAAGAATTTGAAACGAAGCACAGCCCTAATTTTAGGTACAATCCATTGTATTTGCATGGATGGACTGAGAAACACCACAAAATGTCTCAGGGGCAAGATTTTAACATGAAACACCCGGAATAATATGAAGCAAGAATGCCAAATGTCCTAAATATCGTGTCTGAAAACGAACATAAGACGATGTACAATGTTCAAAATATTACTCATATTGATTAGCATAAACCAACGCCAAAAACGTTTAGATTCTGATGAATATTTCTTCGGCTGAAACCGGCGGGTTATTTTGTGAAGTTAAAGATTCTGAATATGGAATCTCAACAACAGATGGCATTCTTACCTTTCACTGCCCTTCTAGTTTCAGGTACAGTTGTCATTTGGTAACTCATGACGCTGAGTATATAAGCTTAAATTTAACATGACGTGTGAAGAAGTTGCGATCATTGCTCCACACCGAAAAATAATTCCATATTAATTTGAATACGTATTGCACTGTAACAAAGTACCGGTACGGGAAAGCTGTTTGGTGTATCACGGAGTCCTTCATACATCAAAGGGACCAATTTCCATGAGTCACGATTTTTACAGCGGGTCTGCATGGTAAACGGCTACGCGGTGCACATTAACCATGCAGTCTATTCATATCCTTCCGCGGTCATTTGAGGCTTCGTTCAGTCCCATTAATCGAGCAGGTTGCTGTAGCGGTAACTCCCTACACTCCAATTGAGGAGGGTACCCAGTTCGAATTTCGATCGTCATACCGGAAATCATGAAGTCTATCGTGGTTTTCCTCAATCTCTCCAATCGAATATCGAGATAACACAATTATTAGTAGTTTATTATATTTCAATCGAACCTGACACTAAATACGCTCTGCACGTGAAGCAGCGTCGTTAAATAGCTTAACTATCAATCATATCCTCCGAGAAATGCTACGAAATGAAGACTCAGTATAAATATTTCGTGCATTTTACGGACTTCCGTTCAGAACAACCAGCCACTGGATACCATCATAACTGAGATAATACATGAAAAAAGGCTGCCACGAAAGACGAATCACTTGCAAACACAAATCACATGAGCTACCGCTGAGATAGTTTGCTTGTTGGGAAGTATTTCTTAATCCTTCGAAGCCCGAGGCCCACCTAACAATATTTAAAAGTTCAGTTCCTATCTGAAGAAAACACAACCTACTTCTATCACCAAGTTCAATAAGTTAATTCTGTTTATGGAAGTAAACGCCGTTCATTCTGGGGATCATAAACATTTTAAAGATACACTGTGAGCAAACTACAGAACTTGTGAGTGTTAAGTTAGGTTGTACAACCACTGGGCTTCAAAGAGTATTCTTACAGAACAGCATGCAACAAAGGAGAATGACGTTTTGGAATTACTGAATGAAATAAACAGCAGCTTACATCTTATTTACGGTGTACTGCTTTTTTTTGTAGTTCCAGACATAAAGAATAACTTGTTCTAAGAGCAAATTCCCGCTAACTTTTAACGGAGCAGCCATATACAGTGTGCCCGTCAGAATACGTGCGACCATAAACGATTCAACACTTATCACACGGGAATATAATAATGGAAATAAAAACTCTTATGAAAACGGGTGTCTCATTCAATTCCTATGGTAAGCGCCGAGTCACGATTGTCGATTGAACCAGTCGCGTGAAGGAAACATCACAGAAGACTTAAGTGTGCAGTACATCACTACCGCCTCTCGAGTGAATACTTCAACAGTGTTACTCACGCAACTACACGGAGCGTCTACCACAGAATCCTAGGATCTGATGATGAGTAAGAATGTTTTGTTCCGTGTGCAACTCGTATCCCGTAATGATCACACGCATTGCATTTAGTATATAATACACACGAATTATATTCTGATACCGAACAGAGTAGAACAAAGCTCGTGAAACTTGATGTTATTGAACATCAGAATGCTGGTAATTTTTCCACCTTTCAAAAATATTTATTGTTTATCCTTTGTCACTGTATTGATTGCGTGTTGAATTACTAAATTACTTCGAGATTATCAGTGAACACGAATTCGTATTTTCAGCATTTTGTAGCTCAAAACAACATGGGCCTAGGGAACACAATAATAATGCGTGCAAATCGGTTCTCGCTTAAATGGTAATTAGGCAGAAACAGAGCTGTAATACTTCGCGTGTGTAAAGGCACAGGTGAAACATTTTAAAATTCTGATTAGATTACCTTGCTTACCTAAGAAATGCTTCATGTTTGTTTCTTTCTTGGATTACGTGATGATGCAATTTCAATAGTATGACATATTGCTACTAATGAAATGGAAATTATTTTACTTGCTCAGTTATGGATTATTTAACGACGCTGTCAGAAATTCGTCTCGGGCTACCACACGTGTCAGTTGGTTTAATGGAAGGACCAACGCTTTGAGAACCATCTTCTTCCTCGTCCTCAGGAAGAATTCATTATACTTTGTCGCCGTGAAACCTTCAGATCATACGAAAAAAGAAACATCAGGAGAGTCGTTGGTCCGCCTAAGATTCCCACTGGCCACCTCCAGTGTACAAGTGTAGGGTGTTACCGCTAGAATACGCTACCTGGCGCACTCGTATTCAGGTCTGATTCAGTGTACCAGGATACTTGTCCAAGTTCGCCTACAGACACATGAGTGACGGATTGTCGGAGACTAGATGGACCAGGGGAGGGGACCCAACAGGATTAGGGTTTTGCCCTCTTTCACCTGAGGACGGAAGAAGAGCCGAAACTTTATGGTTTCAGTAACACCTACACGATGGACAAAGTCCAAAGAAGCAGTCCAACACAATATGTCGCACCATCGTCAGATACCCTCAAAACTTGGATTGTTTAGATTGTTTGTAACAACCTGCCACTAATCAAAATGGGCCCAGTTCACGAGCTCACACCCTGCTTTTTAAATTTTCAAGCCTATTTCACGAATATTATCTTCCCTTCAAGTCCGTATGTATGCTTACCTCATACACAGCATCACAGTTATTGACAGTAATAAATATTTTCAAATCGACTGATCAAGATGATCTCATTTAACTTACCACTAATACATACGACCCAAAATTAAGGAACAGTCAATCCAACGAAAACGAGGATTAAAAACATCGAAATTGTCTCGACAGATGTGCCATTATCTGACGTCACAAACATGAGACAATAAGAACTCCCTCTCTTCTCTTTTCCCTGCGCTCAGCAGCCATGTTCGATCTGTAGGTTTGAATGGGGAACATTCGCTATTGATCTATGCAGTACGAGGCTCCACCATTGTTATTTTAAAGCTTCTCTTTTGTTTTGCATCGTATATATGAAGGTAGGGGGACTAGAAAGGGGTAAACGGGATAAAGAGGAAAGAGAAACTGAATAATAATAGCAATGCTTCTGGCTGGAAACTTTGACTATAAATTACAAACATACATAACCAATTTTCTTGGTGGAAGTCTCTGCCCATACAGAAACTATGGAAATAGATTACAGTTAGAGTTTCGGAAGCTGAAGAAAGAGAATGGATGTATAAAGACGGTCTATACCGAAAATTATTCTCATTATTAAAAGCGGATCACATTAAGCTGAAGATTCAATGAGAACTGAATAAACCTCTCTTTAGTCGTACATTTACCTGCAAATTCTGAGACTTAATTCCAAGCATCTTTCGTTAAGTTTAAGATGAAAACTATGCGAACAGAGACAAGTCACCATTCTCCTTCAAACAGTATTCACGATTATGTAATAAAATTATCTTCATATCGTGCAAGCACACACTTCCGAAAATTACGCTAGTTTTGTTCAAGGCAAAGACATGAATCAATATTATAAACCAAGAAGTAACTTATCCTGAATAAATAATCTACTGATATCACCAGTTAAGTCAAAACCATGGGAGTTTTAGGTAACAGAACATTTACTCACTGTGTAGGATTTGAGGTTTTCACGGCGGTGAGTTTGAAGATGATTGTCTTCTACGTTGTTGCGCCGTGTAGTCTGATAGAAGTTTACCGACGTTTCAGAGGTCCTTCCTGCCTCCATCAAGGACTCATCGCCCTGATGATGGAGGCAGCAAGAACCTCTCAAACGTCGGTAAACTTCTACCAGAGTATAAG
>NW_019059680.1:295116-306935 GCF_000696155.1 Zootermopsis nevadensis
ATTCAGGCAGAATCGCAGATGGTGCTTGACAGGCTGACAAAGAAAGATTTCCAGGGATGCTTCCAGGCTTGGCAGCGGCGCTGGGATCGTTGTGTTCACTCCCAGGGGAACTACTTCGAGGGTGATGGATGAATTTAAAACGTGAGATAAGTGTACGGGTTTTTATAGGTGCAGTCTGTAAACTTTCCGATCGCACCTCGTATATTCCACGTTTTAGGGAAGGTAAACAAACAGAACGTACGCATCTGTGTACTCCTGCTAGAGTAGAGCACATTAGAAACAGCCCCAAAGTTAATGTGTGGTGTGGCCTGTTACACGAACATTTGATTGGACACTTTTTCTTTACCGAAGCGACTGAGATATCCAGTGATTATCTGGATATGCTGGAAAACCTTGTTTATTCACAGTTACAAAAACTGCAACCTGCCGTGTTCTTCCGGCTAGATGGCACACCATCACAATGGAGCTTGCATTTCTTAATCAACATTTCTGTAACCGATAAATTGCCAGTGATGGTCCCATCTTTTGGCCGGCCAGATCACCCTGTGATTTTTTCCCTATGGGCATACGTAAAAGACTGTACCGAACTCCGGTGGCAAACATCAACGATTTCAAGGGTAGAATTGCAGCTGCTATTGCAATAGTTGATATTGACTTGCTGCGGTGTACATGGATGGAACATGAATATCGTTTGGACATTGTACGTGTGACAAATGGTGCCCATGTTGAATGCGCGCAATGTTCAGAACAAACTTTAGGAGATTCTCTCGCAGATGACGCCGAAACAGTGTCTTGACACAAAGTTTTAATCAAAGAGTAAATTTAAGATAATTTATATACCCCCTACATAATTATCTCAGAATCTGAGGGTTCCTGGCCCCGTTTCTTATCTACCGACAATGCGTTAGGCCTATCTGCGAAGATTATTTATCATATGACAAATTGAAAATAAGAGGGGAAAGCAATTGTGGGCTATACAAGACACGTGGGTTTGAATCCACTCCAGAGCACAACGTCGTGCAATTTTCGTTGTCATCAACGAAAAATTGCGTTGTAAAGAAATAAACATTAACGTTAAAGACAGTGGTGGTACGTATCAACGAAGTTATGTGTAAATATGAAACGTGAGATGTGAATGGAAAATTAAATTGCACTGAAAGACGTACAACGTAACCTGGCTCTAATTAGAGACGTGGGATTTTGAAATGTAGTTACATTCAGAGTTCACAGAAGTTTCTTTGAATAAATTTTATACTGTATTATGTGTATCAATATAAAATAGTTATGAACGGGAAGAGACTTTTCTTTATTCACAGTCTGTAATGCGCCTGACCTTCTGTTTACAAAGCTTTATAAGTGCTCAAACGTTTTGATAAGTTCCTCGTTAATTAAACATATTCGTTATGCTGTTTCCCACTTAGTTCCCTCCAAAGTCCATGTAGACGAAATCTGTGTTTTGTGAACTGATATGGGTTCAAAGAAGAGGACGACACAAAACAGAAATTTAAATGAACCATGCATATTTAATATGCTGTCTGTTTACTTTAGTTTATCATAAAAATCATCCACCACATGTCATAACAAAATCTTTAGCAAATTTTATACTGCATGTGTCTGCTTAAAATATCTCGTATATTCATAATTAACTATCGTAATATGAAAAGTGACAAACATGAAATACCGTTTGTATATTCTACCGAGCAAGAAGTTCAATGCAAAACTTTGTAATTCTAGACGTTATATGTATTATTCCTAACAAAATGCGTACCATGTACAATGTAAGCAATGTGTTTGAAATGTAATATGAAATTTAGATGTTTGCTTAAAATATTTATTGGGGATACACAACGTTCATCCACTGGAAAAATATGGTAACTAATACGGAAAGTATGGAATAAGCCGTACCACTATAAATAAGCTCTTTCTATACATTGTTTTTAAAATTCAATCCAACTTAAAACTAAGAAACACTTTCTAATGCATGTTTTATTACAGTAATTTGTACCAGAACATTTTTGTATGAATCTACAGCATCCATAATTCTTCTTTGTGAAAGAATATTCTTTCAACGACCATCAATGAACAAAACTGATAAGAACAATCACTACCTAACTTAACCATCCTTCAATTCAAGCTTCCTTTTTTGGGATGGGGGATTTTATTGCCACATTTGATTTCCCAAATATAGTGGTACTCCAAATTACAGGGCTATTATTATTATTATTATTATAATAGTCTGCAGTGGTAACTATGCGAAAATTTACTACAAATAATTCGGTATCAGCTACAACAGTTTTTGTGTGCATCAAATGTCGTTAACTCATTAACATGTGAAACCAATATGGCTTATGTTTTAATCATAATCCCTCGGAATGTAGGGTAATTAATTATGGAAAGCTGATTGGATTTCTTAATAAACTTAAATCTGACGAATTGATCTCAAGATCATATTTCTTAAACACACAAGAAGAATTCTATAAGGTTAATTAAAAACACATTATTGCTTATTACAAATGTAATTTGCTTAATGTACTGCTTTACCTGAAAAAAATTGGGGTCTAAAAATATGAAATAAGAAAGATTTAAAGAGAGAACTGTCAAGAATGATTTTGAAAGTTGACTTCTATGGTGCAATGCAGACTCCCATTAAGGATGTGAATTCCAAGATAATCACAGTAATGATTCAGCTCTCTCCTTCAGCTGCTAATAAGATCTTGACAGCAAGAGAAAGTTTCTATTCAGGCAACTGATCTGTCAAACTGAAGAAAATGTGTAAACGTTCGCTTCATAATTACAGTTCGAATCTGTTTCGACGTTACTGCAGATCAAAACTGCAATGTAACTGATGCTGAACATCTTATCTTTCTCCATCTGCTCTTCATTCATACTGCCTGCCTGGTCTGGAGTAAGTGGAAATAGGCTTACATGGAAAGACAAAATGACAGAAGTCATATATTTTCAACGATCGTAACAATACTTTTCAGCTATAAACGTTTTACCGCCAAATGACTTCGAAAGGCGAGTTTGAATGAATAATACACACGACCTGGAAATAGATGGAGAAGATACTGTCCCAATATTCGCCTGCAAAGCCGGAGGAAAACTAAATCATCATTCAGAAATAATCACCAGCCCAGCAGAGATTCTAACGGGGTATTTTCCTATTAGAAGTCTAATGGTTACAGCTACACCATCTTATCTGTTACAACTCATCATCTTCTACAGGGATTGCTCATGGCAACTTGTCCTTGTTAGTGTTGTAGGGTGCATTTGATTAGTGAGTGACAAGCCTCTGTTATAACTCGATGAGGCTAAATGCAATTTACAAGAATTTGCAATATGTACAACAATGTTGGTGAATAATCAACATCACAACTATTTTGGAAATTATCCATCATCTTATGCCGTTACCGAACACAACGTTTTGGAAATTATCCAGAACAATTTCCGCGATGCGGACGGAAGAATACAATCTGCTGGGCCCAATGCACATGTCGACGTAAAGATGGACAAAGATTTCCCTCGCTCCCGCCTGCCCACATCCATTCTGTGTTCAAGTTTAATTTATTAATACAAACTAACAAATATTTACAAGAATTAATAATTATATCTTTCAATGGCAATAATAATTACAACAAATAATGAAATAAACTTCTCCCGCCTCAAGAGGCAGAGTGGTGCTTGAACGTCGGTTGTAGGAGAGGTGCGCATTGCGTGAAGGGGGGGGAGCAGACTACCGACTGCATCTGCCACTGCGTGTCGATTCAGGGTTCAACACTAGTTCCATCTAACGGGACAAATAGCGTAGGGCTCCTTCTCCACAGTTTTATCGTATAACAGAAACAGATTCAGTTTCTAAAACGTGTTTATTTACAGTTTTTAAAGACACTGTCAGTATATCAGAATTTACAGCGTCAAATGATAGGAAGATAAGTGATTATAGATTGGAAAGAATTTGAAACGAAGCACAGCCCTAATTTTAGGTACAATCCATTGTATTTGCATGGATGGACTGAGAAACACCACAAAATGTCTCAGGGGCAAGATTTTAACATGAAACACCCGGAATAATATGAAGCAAGAATGCCAAATGTCCTAAATATCGTGTCTGAAAACGAACATAAGACGATGTACAATGTTCAAAATATTACTCATATTGATTAGCATAAACCAACGCCAAAAACGTTTAGATTCTGATGAATATTTCTTCGGCTGAAACCGGCGGGTTATTTTGTGAAGTTAAAGATTCTGAATATGGAATCTCAACAACAGATGGCATTCTTACCTTTCACTGCCCTTCTAGTTTCAGGTACAGTTGTCATTTGGTAACTCATGACGCTGAGTATATAAGCTTAAATTTAACATGACGTGTGAAGAAGTTGCGATCATTGCTCCACACCGAAAAATAATTCCATATTAATTTGAATACGTATTGCACTGTAACAAAGTACCGGTACGGGAAAGCTGTTTGGTGTATCACGGAGTCCTTCATACATCAAAGGGACCAATTTCCATGAGTCACGATTTTTACAGCGGGTCTGCATGGTAAACGGCTACGCGGTGCACATTAACCATGCAGTCTATTCATATCCTTCCGCGGTCATTTGAGGCTTCGTTCAGTCCCATTAATCGAGCAGGTTGCTGTAGCGGTAACTCCCTACACTCCAATTGAGGAGGGTACCCAGTTCGAATTTCGATCGTCATACCGGAAATCATGAAGTCTATCGTGGTTTTCCTCAATCTCTCCAATCGAATATCGAGATAACACAATTATTAGTAGTTTATTATATTTCAATCGAACCTGACACTAAATACGCTCTGCACGTGAAGCAGCGTCGTTAAATAGCTTAACTATCAATCATATCCTCCGAGAAATGCTACGAAATGAAGACTCAGTATAAATATTTCGTGCATTTTACGGACTTCCGTTCAGAACAACCAGCCACTGGATACCATCATAACTGAGATAATACATGAAAAAAGGCTGCCACGAAAGACGAATCACTTGCAAACACAAATCACATGAGCTACCGCTGAGATAGTTTGCTTGTTGGGAAGTATTTCTTAATCCTTCGAAGCCCGAGGCCCACCTAACAATATTTAAAAGTTCAGTTCCTATCTGAAGAAAACACAACCTACTTCTATCACCAAGTTCAATAAGTTAATTCTGTTTATGGAAGTAAACGCCGTTCATTCTGGGGATCATAAACATTTTAAAGATACACTGTGAGCAAACTACAGAACTTGTGAGTGTTAAGTTAGGTTGTACAACCACTGGGCTTCAAAGAGTATTCTTACAGAACAGCATGCAACAAAGGAGAATGACGTTTTGGAATTACTGAATGAAATAAACAGCAGCTTACATCTTATTTACGGTGTACTGCTTTTTTTTGTAGTTCCAGACATAAAGAATAACTTGTTCTAAGAGCAAATTCCCGCTAACTTTTAACGGAGCAGCCATATACAGTGTGCCCGTCAGAATACGTGCGACCATAAACGATTCAACACTTATCACACGGGAATATAATAATGGAAATAAAAACTCTTATGAAAACGGGTGTCTCATTCAATTCCTATGGTAAGCGCCGAGTCACGATTGTCGATTGAACCAGTCGCGTGAAGGAAACATCACAGAAGACTTAAGTGTGCAGTACATCACTACCGCCTCTCGAGTGAATACTTCAACAGTGTTACTCACGCAACTACACGGAGCGTCTACCACAGAATCCTAGGATCTGATGATGAGTAAGAATGTTTTGTTCCGTGTGCAACTCGTATCCCGTAATGATCACACGCATTGCATTTAGTATATAATACACACGAATTATATTCTGATACCGAACAGAGTAGAACAAAGCTCGTGAAACTTGATGTTATTGAACATCAGAATGCTGGTAATTTTTCCACCTTTCAAAAATATTTATTGTTTATCCTTTGTCACTGTATTGATTGCGTGTTGAATTACTAAATTACTTCGAGATTATCAGTGAACACGAATTCGTATTTTCAGCATTTTGTAGCTCAAAACAACATGGGCCTAGGGAACACAATAATAATGCGTGCAAATCGGTTCTCGCTTAAATGGTAATTAGGCAGAAACAGAGCTGTAATACTTCGCGTGTGTAAAGGCACAGGTGAAACATTTTAAAATTCTGATTAGATTACCTTGCTTACCTAAGAAATGCTTCATGTTTGTTTCTTTCTTGGATTACGTGATGATGCAATTTCAATAGTATGACATATTGCTACTAATGAAATGGAAATTATTTTACTTGCTCAGTTATGGATTATTTAACGACGCTGTCAGAAATTCGTCTCGGGCTACCACACGTGTCAGTTGGTTTAATGGAAGGACCAACGCTTTGAGAACCATCTTCTTCCTCGTCCTCAGGAAGAATTCATTATACTTTGTCGCCGTGAAACCTTCAGATCATACGAAAAAAGAAACATCAGGAGAGTCGTTGGTCCGCCTAAGATTCCCACTGGCCACCTCCAGTGTACAAGTGTAGGGTGTTACCGCTAGAATACGCTACCTGGCGCACTCGTATTCAGGTCTGATTCAGTGTACCAGGATACTTGTCCAAGTTCGCCTACAGACACATGAGTGACGGATTGTCGGAGACTAGATGGACCAGGGGAGGGGACCCAACAGGATTAGGGTTTTGCCCTCTTTCACCTGAGGACGGAAGAAGAGCCGAAACTTTATGGTTTCAGTAACACCTACACGATGGACAAAGTCCAAAGAAGCAGTCCAACACAATATGTCGCACCATCGTCAGATACCCTCAAAACTTGGATTGTTTAGATTGTTTGTAACAACCTGCCACTAATCAAAATGGGCCCAGTTCACGAGCTCACACCCTGCTTTTTAAATTTTCAAGCCTATTTCACGAATATTATCTTCCCTTCAAGTCCGTATGTATGCTTACCTCATACACAGCATCACAGTTATTGACAGTAATAAATATTTTCAAATCGACTGATCAAGATGATCTCATTTAACTTACCACTAATACATACGACCCAAAATTAAGGAACAGTCAATCCAACGAAAACGAGGATTAAAAACATCGAAATTGTCTCGACAGATGTGCCATTATCTGACGTCACAAACATGAGACAATAAGAACTCCCTCTCTTCTCTTTTCCCTGCGCTCAGCAGCCATGTTCGATCTGTAGGTTTGAATGGGGAACATTCGCTATTGATCTATGCAGTACGAGGCTCCACCATTGTTATTTTAAAGCTTCTCTTTTGTTTTGCATCGTATATATGAAGGTAGGGGGACTAGAAAGGGGTAAACGGGATAAAGAGGAAAGAGAAACTGAATAATAATAGCAATGCTTCTGGCTGGAAACTTTGACTATAAATTACAAACATACATAACCAATTTTCTTGGTGGAAGTCTCTGCCCATACAGAAACTATGGAAATAGATTACAGTTAGAGTTTCGGAAGCTGAAGAAAGAGAATGGATGTATAAAGACGGTCTATACCGAAAATTATTCTCATTATTAAAAGCGGATCACATTAAGCTGAAGATTCAATGAGAACTGAATAAACCTCTCTTTAGTCGTACATTTACCTGCAAATTCTGAGACTTAATTCCAAGCATCTTTCGTTAAGTTTAAGATGAAAACTATGCGAACAGAGACAAGTCACCATTCTCCTTCAAACAGTATTCACGATTATGTAATAAAATTATCTTCATATCGTGCAAGCACACACTTCCGAAAATTACGCTAGTTTTGTTCAAGGCAAAGACATGAATCAATATTATAAACCAAGAAGTAACTTATCCTGAATAAATAATCTACTGATATCACCAGTTAAGTCAAAACCATGGGAGTTTTAGGTAACAGAACATTTACTCACTGTGTAGGATTTGAGGTTTTCACGGCGGTGAGTTTGAAGATGATTGTCTTCTACGTTGTTGCGCCGTGTAGTCTGATAGAAGTTTACCGACGTTTCAGAGGTCCTTCCTGCCTCCATCAAGGACTCATCGCCCTGATGATGGAGGCAGCAAGAACCTCTCAAACGTCGGTAAACTTCTACCAGAGTATAAGGCGCAACAACCCAGAAGACAGCCACCTTCATGTATTCACTCTTTAACGAGGAGACTGAAGAGTGTCCTAAGAGAGTTCAGAATTCTGTTCCATGATGAAACAGGAGTGCTAAAAGACCAATGAAAAATTAAACGACCAAGGAAGATTTTAATGTGCAAGAAAAAGATAGTTTGGCCTAATCCGTGGCCGTTCATAACGACGCCAATTACAGCAATGTTTAATGTCTAATGTATATTTATTTATCCGTACAAATGACTGCGTGCGGCCAACACCAAGAAACAACACAGCCGCCAACAACAATATTAGACAGACCTATATACATCAATCGGCAGGCATGCCGGAATCTAACAGAAATTACCATCTCCTCTTTTCCTAACTATGTGGTCACTAAAAACCCTTCCACAGCATCTTTTACTCAAGCACGTGGTTGCCTCCTAGAAAGTAACATTCCGTTGCTCCGTTCGTCCAATCACGCCTTCACCTCTCACTCACCGTTTCCTGCCAGATCTATAAGGTCCTCCTGAACGTCGTCAAAGACACTCACTCTGAAGATGGCTACTTTAATATTTGCCGAAACACAGGAAGACCAATATTCTACGCGACGTATCCCCAACAGCCGAAGTTATAAGTGACATTTTAAAGTTACATTTCTCTCTCTTCCACATAAACACGAAGTGTGAGCGTAGGCCCATACAAGACACAGCACAGGTGATTTAAAAAACTCGCTGTCACCAAAACAGGTTAGTTTACCGGAAAGCATAACAAAAGCCAAGGACAAGGTACATTATGTTTAAAAGTAAACTAATCTTAAATTTGTAACTACGTTTACACTCATTGTATGCCTAGAAAATGGAACAAAATATTTTGCCCCGAAGAATATGCAGTCGTTAAAACCTCATCAAAGAACTCTTTTTTGAAATCAAAAAGTTTTGGAAAACACATGTATAAACGTATGTCTAAATTTATGAAAAAGATGAACGATAAATTTGTCCCTGGTGCTTAATTAAGCACCATGCCATGCAGACGTACGGGGGAATAAAGGTATAGCTCCACTCATTAACCTCGGCATTGGTGGCTGTAAGTGTGTATGAGACGACTTCAAATATTCGCCAGAAATGGTTCAGAACGGTAACATGGACAGAAAATATAAGAAACTGTAGTGACACGAAGCACACCAAGGGAATTGATATAAAAAATAAACACTCAACTAGGTCAATTACGTCAATAAAACGAGCTGCAAGAACAAAACACGTACTTACCTGCGTTCCACCACATCGTATACTATTGTGGTCATGAAACCATACAAACAAATAATCAGGTTCTGTGATACTACAGCGTACATATTATGAAGCATGTCCTAGAAAGTCGATTACGAATGTCAAGTCGAGGGGTTCAAGGTCACGGTCTGTAGATTTCTTAACTAAAGAAGCTCGACCAATAGGTAGCAAAAACATCGACAGAAATGTGGAAGAGGGAAACGAAGATTTGTATTATATTCTGAAATAACTTCGTCTAATTTTACGTTATAAATATTATGAAAAGCGTACAATTAAACTGTGTTTCAATTTTCTGGGGCCAGCCCTAAGTTGGAGATAATATGTTTCTCCGGAACGTGGGTATCTGCCTGCAAGTCCACAGCGCGTTACTGTTAAGATCGTCATCTCGGCCGCGTAAAACTCAAATCACAAGAGTATTTTGTCACTTCACTTCAAATGCTTCCGGCGGCTCAGCAAAGCATTTCTGAAAATGTTCGGAGACTCTGATGCACTGTGCATGTGCATGGGATGGCGTAAATATACATAAATGTGGGGCTGAACATATGCTGGTTATGCTCTTAGTCAATTAAAATGTTAGTGGCCAAACATCTGGTGCCTAAATAACTCTATGGGTCGGAGTCGTCCTTGAGAATCTAAGTCACCCAGATAGTGAAGAAAGTCTTCGCGTTTTGTGGAACCCGAAGATTCGTTACCGTGTCACAATATTCCACTATTGCGTCCTAACCTGAGCCAGATGAATCCACTCCACACTCTAAACACTACTTAGGGCCCATTGTAACAATATCATAAGATCCAGACCTAAATTGCCAAATGGTCTTTACGAAAGGATTTACGACCAAAGAGTACAAATACATTTATCGTTATGCAGTTTTTCCCAACCTCCTGCCAAGTCCTCTCTCACTCTCTCTGTCTCTCAAATCAAAATATCGTCTTCATGTTCCTTTGATCTAAAGCAGGGGTTACCACCCTTTTTCGCTGGCGTGCCACAAATTCTAATTTAACACATTAAATGTTCCACTAACCAAATGCGTTCAGGGAAAACTTATTTATGATAATATTATATTTTTTCTTACGTAGTTCGCGTACCATCAGTGGTACGCATACCACAGGGTGAGGAACGCTATCTAAAGGAACTTAAAATTTTACTCTTCCTTTGTAGTGAGAGACCAAGTTTCATTTTAAAATATAAGGTTAGGAAAGAGGTTAGAACGGTACTTAACTTCCTGCTACAAACATTATATTACATTGTGCACAAATGGAAGTCGCATATTTTGCAAGATGACAAAGACTGTGACCAAGTAGCAGGCCTAACAGAGTACATAACATACTGGTTTAACTGCAAATTGCATTAATGATTAATGTATGTCTCGTTAAAGTTGCTATGTGAGGCTCATACTCAAAAGCCTGTGGCGGCCAACATAACGAACACGGTAGTTAGAGGCAAATGATCGCTAATATTAACACAGCAACAATAATCTCGCCGTTTTCTTGACCTCAAATGCCGATAGACGACTGAAGTTTCATTAACATGAAGCTTGGGGTAAGTTTTGTATATCGACTTTATGACATACCTAGGAGAGATACATTGTACAGTAAAATCCATCTTCAGCATGTAGAAATTTATCATTTAGCTGGCGTCTTTCGACAAGCCGATATATTTTAAACCACGCACAGGTCTATTTTGGTGACGAGAGTATGCGGTGTGCAAACATCTCCGAGCTCCTCCCCTCTATCCCCACACAAAGCCCGTAAAACACAGCACAAAAACAACGAACGGGCAATTTCAAATAAAAGACTACGATGGTGACGTAATAAAACACATTAAAGTTCGCCTAATTATTACACTGCAGTACAGGAGGCACCATGCAACAAGGCAATGTCTATAAATTCGTCTCACCTAAACAAAAATATGATACACGGCCATTTAAAATGTCGTTTAGGTTAACATTTCAGCTTGATTTTCATATTATATTGCACAGGAATTTATAGGTACACCATAGAGAATATTATTACACACGCAGTCCCATTAATATTTTGAATTTAAATTAGATCCTATGAAAGGGAAAACACCGTAAATTTCACAGCGCTGGTGCTCTGCGAAGAGTAGGTTGGGGATGAAGAGAGAGAGAGGGGTGAGGGAGGGCCCAGCTTTTTAGTGCAATGTAAAATAACTCTCGTGTGTAAATCAAAACAATGAAATCTACAATACATGCTCGTAACGAATGGGGCAATAAAAGCTACCAAATAACTTGGCTGTTGTGAACCAAAAAGTAGAACGGGCCTCCACAGAATCCGAATTACATTTAATATGGCGAAGCCATGGCATGTAAATAACAGGAAAATCATATACCGGCATACGCCGTTTTTTAGAGTATGCAATTTTTGGTGTTTACAAAAGCATCGTAAAACAAAACTAGAAGTTTCGGCGGCAACAGGGATTTTAGCATGATATACAAAAGCAAATATGTGGAAGTATTTT
>NW_019059680.1:306968-323047 GCF_000696155.1 Zootermopsis nevadensis
GCACATAAAAATCTGTTTTGTTTGTAGTTTGCATGAGTTATGGCATCCATTACGGGTTAACTTCATTAACACATGACAACAGACGGACGGACGTGTAAATACTATGTACAAGCCAAGTAAGGGTACAGACATATTGAAAATTGGTGGAAGAGAAAGAGAGGGTTGCTACCATTACTGGTGGGGGTGCAGGAGTACGAAATAAAATTCAGACCGAAAATCGATACCTTTATTTACTGGGAACAACAGAAAGTAACGAACAGCTTAATATTGCTACTACTCTTCCGCAAGCTAAACTATTACAGAGTGATGTAAAAAACGAAAAGTGATATCCCAGTCATCGTAAGTGTGCAGAAAACAGAAAATATTTACAAGCGTTTCATGGCACTCCGCTTCTCCTACAGGCACTGCACGTTTTGTAAAACATATGTCACAGAGCACCAGTCAGCTAGAAAAGTCCGTAAATTAAGAAATAAATCACTAAAAATAATGTACTATTATATAATCCGAATACATGAACATTTCGTTTGTTTCTCCCTCTTTTGGTGTCCAGCGACCGTCAACTCGAACTCCGGTAGACCGTGAGAAGAGGATTATGATTGTGTTCAGTATGGATATAACACAGGAGTGGTCAACGTTTAAGCAGGCAGGCCATATTGAAAAATATTGCTATGAGAGACGAAACATTCAGCAATAAGATACGGGTAAAAAAGCATAAACAAAGATTGATATTTGTCTGTCAAGAAACTGTTACAGTTCTATCCAGAAGAAGAATGTAAATTCAATCACGTAAACAAGGCGCATTGGAGAAAATAGGACTTAACACACACATTCAGTTCAGCAATAACGCAACTTAACTATATAGCTGATATGGGCTACAAGATCTCCCTGATGATGGAGGCAGCAAGCAGCTGTGAAACGTCGGTAAACCAGTCAGCAAGCACAACAACCCATAAGACACCCATCTTCATATTCACCACCACGAAAACCTCAAATCTCACAAACGATACGAGAGTCGGAATAAACTCTAATATTAACTTCTCTGGAGGCAATTAGAGCTATTTTAATTACCAGGCAGTAATTCAAGCACTCGAAATATTGCATAAGCACTGGCAATTTTTTAAAATGTTTTCTCGGCATATTCTACTGCCCGATTAACAAACTTTGCTACCCATACTGAAAAAATAACTTTTTAATATAGTTACGCAATTAGACAGAGCCTACACGCCCGTTTGAGCAATATAACAGTCCCTTAACGCGTGTTGAATGCACACACAATCGCTTTTACCGCTGCGCTAATATGCCATATCCGTGTACTTTACAAATAATTTATTCAAACGGACAGAATTAAATAACGGGTTTTGTACTTTTCATGCGGGTCCTTGCAACTCGATAATGAACTTTCGGGTTTTTTATACAAAGCGGGATATTTCTTTATCAAATGAACAATTATTGGTTTCTAGAATACCAAAGATACTGTCTGCAACTCATGAACTTATTCTATCAGCATTGTCAATGCTAGAGCCCGATTTCTTGTGAGCAACTCCCTTTTCACATGCCTTTCGATGGGAACTTCTTATATTTTCAAACGTTTTACAAGACCACCACTTTTTGCTTCAGAACCCACCTTTTGTAATTTTTGGATTAGAATGTCATAATTCGCAGCGTTCTCAGAGACCTGTCGTTTTAGTCCTGATAATTTATTTTCCACAGAATTTAAGTAGCGCGGTATAACTAACTAACTAACTAACTAGATGGCTTACCGAACCCGAAGGTTCATCACCGAATTAACCAAAGCCCTCCACCGGACCCTGTCCTGGGCCAACAAAATCCAGTTTCCTTCAACTCCTATCTCCCATAGATCCCGCCTGAGATTATCCTCCCATCTACGTCTAGGTCTCCCCAGCGGTCTCTTCCCTTCAGGTTTCCCAACCAGTACCCGGTGCACAACTCTTGTCCCATCCATGCGCGCTACATGTCCCGCCCATCTCACTCTTCTCGACTTAATCACCCTCACAATACTGGGGGAGCAGTACAGATTTTTAAGCTCGTCATTGTGCAGTTTTCTCCACGCCCCATAGTAGCGCGGTATAAGTCTATAAAATCAACATCTAAATCCTTCCAATAGTTCATAAACTGAGCCAAGTTTTATGTAAAAATTCGCTATACCACACACACACACTGCTTGACTGGTAGATGATAAGTGATGTAATATCTCAAGGTTTCTCTATACGCGTTCCGACTTACACTCAGAAGTTAAAAAGGGCAGACATATTTTCAAGACGTTCTTGGCATTTAATCATGTCGAACTCCGTCCAAAATTTTAGATTGCATTGTTTTTCGTTTTTCCTTCATACGCACAATTTTATCTGCGCTAATTCCTGTTTGTGCAGTTACAATTCAGCAAAAAAGTAAGCGCTGTAAGTATCTTAATCAATACAGTTTACGGTAGCTACTAGGGTGCACTGGGCTGATGAGGATTAAAAGTAAATACTAGTGCTAATTATTTCATTGTCGTAATGAAGTTAGCAAAGGAATGCTAAACCCTACTTTAAATGTAGGTCAGAAAAGTGTTTTTGATTCTTTCCGCAAACCCCCGTTCCTATTAAGTAACAAATCTATCCTGTTAAGTTTCTTAATTACGCGGAATACGATACTCTTACGTAACTCTGCAGATTTACCGAGAGTCACGTACGCACGCTTAAACGTGCATTAAGCCAGCGATGAACTGGAATAGAAAGTTGTTTATAACTTACCTATACACTACGGGTTTTAAATTAGCTGTGCAGAATCGATTCTGTTTCAAATTATCTCCAAGACGAGAAACAGTGCGTAGCCTATATACATAACTTTATTTCGAAAGTTGAAGGTATACAGACAGGACACTCGATTTTTGTGTCCGAATGTTTCCGTAGTCGTAACTAAAGCTCGTTTGTCCTAATTGTACGGAATTCTTGTGTTCCATAACCAAAAGTATATGTGACTTTTCGAATTAATTTGTCTTAACATGTTTAACGGTATAATTAATTCAACCATAATTCTGTTTATTCTGTACCGCTATTTTAATCATAACCACTGCAGGACATTGCATTAACCTACATACTAATAAACAGAAAAAGTAAAACGTTAACTTGATAACGAGCGGAAACCTACAAACATTCGAGAGAAATCTGTCTTCGTACTTTCACCTGACAGAATTCTTATTAAATAGGGCTAAAACGATAAGAAAAATTAACCGAGATTGCTGAAATGAGTACGGTGACTTTTTATGGTTTAACGACTAGAGTTTGATTCCCAGTACGAGCAAATAATTCGTCCAAACTAGCACCAAAGCACACCCAGACATCTATAAAGTGGGAACGGGGGACTCTTTCGAGAATGCAAAACGTCTAGAGCGTGAAAGCGGCTACTGACTTTTATTTAATGCCTACCTGAAAGAGAAATCGAGCGTCGCCTCCAATGCTGCATAAAACGTCTTCATGACCCGAATCTTAATCAAGAATAGGGCCCAACATACCTTTAATTTATGTAAAATGTAGGGAATAACTGTGGTAATATTATGAGCCCGTCAATATTTATTTTTACTCTTTACATGAATTAGGCCACACAAGTTTGTAAATACTCTCCAAATTAGAATGTAGACTAGACCACTACTTCTCAGTTGTGTGTTTTCTGACATTCGATATACAAACACCAAGCAGGTATAAACAAAAAAAGAAACTATTCGTTCAACATTATTCTCAATGTATTTTACAACAAACATTTCGGGGGAGGGAGTTCGTGTCGACTCGCTGAGGCAAAACCAAAAGACGGTCTTGATGCGTTAGCAGTCTTCAGGGCCGAGCCTTTAACTTTACACAACGGAATTAACCAATGAGACTGTGTGTATATTTGTGAAATATCGAAGTTTTATGAAGATTCTTTCGTCATAACGACAGCACAACACATGTACAGAAATCCATTACATAACTGACCAAAGAATGGATTTATAATTCATTTACATATCGGCACGAGTCAAGACGAAGGGAAAGGTAAGCGTATCTGAATCCATCAAAGTTATAATTACAAAAGTAATAACATTAATAACACTAATAAAGTGCGTCCTCTTCGACAGTTCGAATATACAACTACTATCACTAGTTGTATTCGCGCTCAGTGCATAAAATGGTTGTTTTCTGGCCCACTTGTTTTTTGCTCAACGGTTCAGTAACTCTAAGAAAAAAGATGGTTATAAACAGTGGATTGGGGTAATACTGATGAGTCAGATAACGGTTACCAAAAATCTTCTTTGCAGAGGTAACTCTCCCTTTAAACATAGACAGTATTAAACCTACAAGCAATAAAGCAAGGAAGCCAGAGGATCGTTTTCAATATCAGATTAAACAGAGAGAAAATTTTAAAACGAAATGTAATTTTCCGAGTATTTTTCACAGTTGCAGAAGGAAAACACTTTCAGCATGTTTTACAGATATTAAATTAATATTAATAGCATTTAACGTATATTTCTTGTGTTGTAATGTTAAATTCTTTCCACTAAATATGGGTTTCAACTGAAGATAAAAGAGAATGAGTAAAATCACGAAACCACTCCGTGTAGCTAGTAACATGGCCAAACCTCGAAACGGATACTTCCAGAAGAACGAAACAAATATAGTGCGATGCCGTCACACCAACATTCTCGGTTTAATTCGGGTATGAGCATCTTCTAACTGCTAATGTGTTAATTAGAAATTAATATATGCCTTCCAGGCTGAACGGCATTCTCAACTACATAGTATGGTTTGAAAATACCATTTTAGTACCAAATTTAGGAAAGTCATATTAAACTTCACCACATTAGAGAGACAGTCGTTGCGACAATGCGAATTAAATTTCATCTTCGTTTCATTACTATAACAAAATCATTTTGGGCACACTAACAAAACCATCCATTCTCCAGTGGGACTGAAACCATTAAACCCTCAAACTAGTATTCCAATCGGCCGGATAAATAAGATTGCCGATGTTGTTACAGTTGCCACTTGTTTGTTTGGATCTGAATGATGTGAATACTAGAGGAGAAGAATCTGTCGAGAGCAACGGCTGACAACTGCAGTCATCGCCGACTAAATAATACGAGAACGGTACAAATCTACGGTCCGACAAATACCATTATAAGAAGGCAATATGTCGACATGGAACTACCAATAATAGTAATATCACAAGACTAACATAATTTTAAAATATGAATTTGCAGAAATGTATGGCTAATTTCGTAACGGAAGGTGTATGGGAAAGTGGATGTCAAACTCAACGCATTCTAGATAAACATTTTTGGTGAAAAGCGGGTATTAACATTCACATTTCGGCCGAATGACACTCGGAGATACGACCCCAAGTACCCACTACATAGGAAGACAGGCAGAATACAAGAGCCGGTCTTCACACGGTAACGAAACATTTCTGTATCCGGAGATGACTCACGGTCATGCAGTGCGCAGTCAATTTACAGACCGGACTAACCCGACCACATTAATGCTTTATTTTAAAAATTACCGGCTGTCAATTAGAAAAGACGGCTCTCAGCGAAAGGCAACTTAGGGAAAATGGAAGTCAAATTCTGCTTCACTGTCAGGCTTTCTGTAATGGATATCACAGGAGAAGCAGCTATACAAAATTGAAGACTTAAACTGCCTTTTACATTTTCTGATGGAAGTTCGTAGTATCTGCAAATATTCACAATTAGGAAAAGTTTCATACACAGACAGACACACACACACACACACAAAATTCATTTTCACATGTTACGCAGAAATAATGAAGTACGCGTAAACCTAAACAGAGGCATCCTTCCGTCACTAAATTTCACCATAAATGCTGTCATTATCTTGCACATTATTATATCCTTTATGGCATAAATCGGATTAACAAAATTAAAAACTGCTAAGAAAAATTACACGTAATTATCAAACGATCGTTACACGAATCACTCGCCCCATAACTCAGCGCTACTGCAATCCTCATGCATTCTGAACTTCAATACACACTAAGGTCTGTTATTGGCAGAGACGCTCGCCTTCGGGCAGTGTTTTTAAGTGCAACTGTCAATTTTCTGAGTCGACGGTGTCATTCATTTCACCGAAACGTTTATCTCCAAACATTGATACATTCCATGCGGAAAAACTGTGTCATAAAATACATAATAATAACAATTGTCTGCAACATGAAAGATACGCTGTTTTCTTTGTGATTAGGCAAACACTTCAAAATTAGCGTCACCAAATTTTTCGTACTTTCCCTCAATTACTAATCACTCAGAATATTTGGTAATGTCACTGGGATGGACAGTTTCCTGAAATCAGCAGTGTCCCACAAATCGCTGCCCGTACGGAGTTTAATTTATACCTGTCAACAAACTCTAGTTACGTTACGGTTTACATAGCAGCCATACCACAGCTGCAAAAATACAAACGGCGAATTCTCGCTTTTCTTTCAGGGGCCAATAATCCACACAGAAGATTAGTATCTGTTTTGACGAAGATTAGTGTAAAAAATCAGTTAGAATTACAAATGGTGGTCTTCGGGGTTGTTGCGCAGTGCAATAGTAACGAATGCCCTAAATCTCCCACGGCCCAACAACATACAAGACCGCGACGTATATATTCACATCACAGGAAACAGAATTCTCTAATTACAATATTTTTTCTTCAGTTACAATGAAACGAAAATATGGAAGATATCCGATAATTTATTTAAGATGTCCTGTTGCATAAGTTTAATTAAAAACGTTAAATGTTGCTACTTGTAACGTATTTTCGATTTGAATAACACACACACTAACCCCAACGAGCAGAGTCCTTCTAGAGATTTTGAAAGTTACTGGGTTAATTAATAACTTCATAACACTTAATAGAACCGAAAGGTCAAATGTCGTATTCACAATAGGCCACCACTACGCACCATCCTCAACCGTCCATTTCACACCTTCACAACCTATGCATTAATATTTATTTTAATATTATCCTCACATTTACAACTTTATTTCCATCTTTATTTCCCAAGCGACCAAATCCCTTGGGGTTCTTCGAATAAAATTTCCCCGATGAACGCAAAATGTCAGCCCATCTCATATTCCTCGATTTCATTATTTAAAAAGGACCTGTAAAAAGTTAGGAAGATATTCATTACGAAACGTTTTCAGTACTCCTCCCTCTAATAAGTGCAGATATTCTCCTCAGCAACCTGTTCTCAAAGGCCATCGATCTACATTCATTCTTAAGATAACATCAAATTTTAGACAACATTATAGTAATTTTGTATATTTCATTCTTTCGGTTTTTATGTAGGGGCCGAGAAAAACACTACAGATTACGTAAACTGAAAGGCAGTTTACATTTCCCAAATGTAAGCTGTTTTATTTGCCAAATAGTTACAAGTTCATGTCGTTATACATACGACTATGAGATGTAATTCAGTTTTGCACAAAAAGGGACCATCGAAGCTCAATGTGCGTGCTGCTCAGGCAGGGGCGAGCGAAGGAGAACTTCCCACACCTAACAGGTGTGATAACAAATGAAATGTGTTCCGCACAGGTCACCACGATTCGCAGCACCAATCATCGTCCACAGGTACAAACATGTGGGCAAAAATCATACAAAATTCACGATTATGGAAACTGTCAACAAGGCGGATCACGAATGTCAGCTTCCGGGTCGCATGACTAGCCGTCAAGTTTCTACGTAACGCATGTTGCTTAATTAGTACAGTAACAATAATTAATTTAATGTCTACTGATACGACACTTCGAGGGACAGAACAATTCTAATTAGACTAAATTAAAAACAGAAGACAAACAAAAGGAGCTGAATAAAAATACACATGTTTGTAGGAATAGGTACGAAAATCAACAAACTAATCAAATAAGAAGGCTAAAGAAGGACACAAAGTTTACTTTTTATAACATGGGCTAAGTATATAGCGCAAATATTTTGACCACGAAAAACAATTTTATCAAACTTCAAGCGGCGAAAAAATAAAATAATAAATAACAAGAAATGTACTAGACCAGAGGTTCTCACCCTTTTTCGCTAGCGAACCACTAATTCTAATTTAACACATTAAATGTACCACTTATCTTAAAACTGGGTGAAGTGTATTAGAATATAAAATAAGCAAACAAACAAACTATAATAGTTTGTTTGTTTGTTTGCTTATTTTATGTACCACTTAGCAAATGCGTTCAGGGAAAACTTATTTAGATTTTCTTACTTAGTTTCCGTACCACTCAATATTGGCTCGCGTACCATCAGTGTTATGCGTACCATAGGTTGATAAACGATGTTCTAGACTATAAAAATGAAGATACATGTAAGAAAATAAATATTTATTCAGTACATGAAAAAATGAACGACTTTTCAGAAGAAAAAAATACCCGTAACACAAAATAAGAGAACGGACGATAACAGACTCACAAAACAATACACTAGAGTACAACCCCTCCGCCCACAAATAATACAGAAACATCGGAAAACCTTTAAAAATGTCTAATGTGTGCGACATATCAACTGCCACGTGCCATCGTCAGCCAACAACCTTGTCACTTACTGCACGCTTGCTCAGGTACAAGAATAAAGAGGAACGCAGAAGTTTTACTAGAGGCTAGTAGACAGGTGGGGCTAGAAGTAAATTGAGAAAAAAACTAAGTACATGTTAGTATCTCGTCAGCAGATGGGCAGGCAGAATTATCTTAGGGTAGCTAATAAGTCCTTTGAAAGGGTTACAAAGTTCAAATATCTGGGAACAACAATAACAAATCAAAATGACACTCATGAGGAAGTTAGGAGGAGATTAAATTACGGAGATGCTTGCTACTTCTCAATTCAAAATATTGTCCTAGGAGGAAAGAAGATGATGGGCTATGGAGAAAACTGCATAATGATGAGCTTAAAAATTTGTACTCCTCCCCCAAAATTGTGAGGGTCAGGAAGAATGAGATGGGCGGGCATGCAGCGCGCATGGATTAAGCGAGAGCGGTGCACTGGGTATTAGTCGGGAAACCAGAGGACCGCCGGAGAGACCTAGACGTAGATAATGTCAGGTGGGATCTATGGGAGATAGGAGTTGAAGGAGGCTGGATTTTGTTTGCCCAGTACAGGGTCCGGTGGAGGGCTTTGGTTAATTCGGTGATGAATCTTCGGGTTCGGTAAACCATCTAGTTAGTTAGTTAGTTAGTTGCTCGGGTACAAATGCCATACGTGTTACATGGGAATATTATGTTTCTGGTATAATGTAGGAACGTAATGTTTACCTGAAGCAAATTCATGGTATTCAGCATTAAATACACAACAGGTGTAAAATACACACACACATTCGGAAGGTGAACGTCGCAGGCGCCTAGGTATTAATTTACTTCAAGCATGAAGCACACAAATATCAAGAACGTAAGGCTAAAGTTAGCGATATAAGAAACGGAAACTTGCAATGAATTATTAGTGAGGGCAACGTCACAATTTATATCTTGTCAATTACTTTCAGTCGGAACAAACTTATTCGGAAATGCAGAACAGGATTATTATTATTATTATTGCATCTATTCACCAATTTACAGGGTAATTACTTCTATGTACCTGAGACAAACCTTGCCCCTGGGGTACATAGTGCAGCAGCTATTTCTGAAAAAACATTTTTTTTCCAACACGTGTTACATGCATTATACAGATTTATTGTGAGGCATTATTATATATTTTACATGAGCGTCTTTCAAATTATGTATGATGTTCCTAGAATGGCGGTTTTCTGAAGTTCCCTAATGTCGTGTTCGCCCGGGATGTTGGCCAAGTATTTTTTGACTGAGTTGGAGACAGTTCCAGTTGCTCCTATAATCATTGGAATTACCTTTGATTTCACTTTCCACATTCGTTGTATTTCAAGATATTCTCTGCTTCTTTCTTAATTACATTTTTATTGGTTGGTATTAGTATTTTTCTTCTTATTTCTGCCCTAGTCACAACACAACTTAAGTAATCCTTATTAATCTCTGTCTATCACCCGACACTGGGTCGGGGTCATCAATGCGGATACACATAACTCCCATAACTTTTCAAGCCATAACTCAGGCTCGAATGCATAACGATACGATTTACTTCCAACGTACAAGGATCGTCTTTATCTTATTGTCTGATGTAAATTACCACCTGCGAATTCTGTAAATTTACAATTCACACCCGGCTTTGATAAACGTGACTTTCAAATCCAAATTGGGGATCGACACTGGCCTTCAACCCCTAAGCAGTCGCTTAATTTTATTATTAGTAGCGTGGTACGGGCCACCATAGTAACACTAACACAATTCATTGCAGCATAACCTTCGCAAAATGCATTAAAATACATAATATTCATATTTCTTTATAAACAAAATTAAACATGACAGCACCTTCAAGGCGACCGAAGTAAAATTCTTGCCAAACGCACCAAGACATATCCGAACTGACTGTAGACTCCCGTAAAACAGTCTACGCAGGTCCCACCATAGGCGCCTCCATAGCCTTTTCAAATTAACCACCGTTATAACTTCATTTCAATCTTTTCCGCATCGCACGAACGTCACGGACACTGGCGATCATATTAATAGACTAATGTAAAAATCTTCTTTTCGTTCCTTGTCCTACGACTTATTTCCCTTCGTCTCTTTCGTACTTTTATTTGCTTTCCTCCTGTCTTCCGTTATTCCCCTACCATTCCTTTCAAATTTGAACATTTAAAATAACATGCGCAACGTTATTTCAACGTTATCGACCATTATATGCTCATCAAAAGGTTTTCTGAAAGCTGCCCAAAGGTATCAGCACATTTAATACGTAACTTCAATTCAGCATCATTACTGAGAACTTATTTTATACCAACTGAGGTCTACGCCCGTTTAAACATCTTCGTGAAAGTAAGCAAACACCCAATTGGATTTTATATAAAAGGCCAAAGATTTCTACTTTCACTCTACGCAAGGCTTTAATGTGTTCCCTCTGACAGGTGTTCTACTGCAGTAAATCATTTACTGATACACGACTACTTTAGCTGTAACACAATTAACCTACAATTCAGGACACTTTTATATTAATTCCGCCAAATTTTAGTATTAGCTTTCGTTTACACACACACACACACACACACACACACACACACACACGAGGTATGACTTCTTACTTTTAATTGGTTCCAATTTTACATGCTGTTACGTATATCTTAAAGTTCATTTCTGTTTGCAATAAAGTAGCAGTTAAGAGCTTAAGCCAACTGTTGGCCCGTTGCCGCCTCATTCGTTCAAAGCGTCTTTAAAGGACGCCCTAGGGTTCTTAATTAACGCAGTTAATTAATCCTTTATGTGTTTTTAAGTCTGTCTCTGCATTCTGTCAGACAGTCATATTAAGACAGTTTCTTATCTGAAAAGTCACAAACCTCAAAAGTAATAATAATAAATGTAAATTAATCTTTTGTGTAGGCTTGCAAAGTCTAATTTACGTAGGCTACGAACAGGATTTAACGCCCTATCGTGTTCATGGTTGAAGACATATTAATATTAGGCCTATACTCTTTGGTGCTAAGACATTCGGTATTCTATATCCTGAACGGCTCGAATGACAGTAAATATTTAAGCTCATATAAATAATATGTAAGAAGGATTTGAGGTTATCATGGCGGTGAGTCAGACTACGCGGCGTAATAATCCTGAAGGTAGCAATCTTCAATATTTAAGAATTCAGACAGACCTCAAAGAAAACAACACTTCCGTGTTTACAGTGAGAATCATATAAAACCATGAGTACAAAATGCAGTTATTGACTGTTAAAGAAGGTGTTACATACCACTGGGTTTAAAGAGTTAATAGATACTGAATTGGTGGCTTGTACAATTGTCTTCTATAACTTGAATCCTACGGCATTTTATGCACTACATAACAGAAAGAGTGGCATTTCACAAGGAGCACTAAGACTACATCGTGTGAGTGTAAACAGTGAGTGTGTAAAAACGTGCTTGCGAATAATACAAACAACAATGAATCAACATAGCAAACCAGGATGCTAAGTACACACTTGAAAAATATAACGGTATATGAAATGGCAGTCAATGGATTCGAAGTATGACCTAAATAATGCGAACTAGTGTGCTGAGATACATATTACAGTATGGTTATCTGAGTAGATTGTCAATGTTTGTCCATACTTGGTCAACAACAATATTAGAAAAACCGTTGTATTTATTACTTTATATGTCCTTTTCTCAATGTTTTGATTCATAGCCTCGAATAGGACGTATGCAAATAACGAGTTGGGAAAACTGTGAGACGAACCGGTTGTGGACTAGCTGAGATAAATCACGAAGAAAGGACAGTAAAGATATTAGACCTCCAAGCCGAGAATAGAAACCTGGACACCTCGAGCATGAAACAAAAGTTCTAACCATTCAGCTACGACATCCGTCAATACTACTGTTCAAACCTGTAATAATCTTAAAGTATTTGTGCGAGTGCGCATGATTTTTTAAATCTTCGTTTAGAAAATCATTGATTATTAATTTCAACGAAACAACAGGGCCTAGTAAGTCCTTCCTTCACTTACCTCCTTGTTTTAAAAAATAAGTTTCCAAGCTTTCATGAACCAGGACTCCATCACCGACGTCTATTATTATTCACCAAGATTACTGTTACTCTATAATTACGATTCCTCATCTTAATTTAATTGTACTTATTTGTATACAGTTCTTTTTATGGTTTAGGAAACTACACGAACACATTTAACATACTCGTACATCATACTAGTCGCCCTTCCTTCTTCCCCCCCCCCCCCCCCCCCAACTCCTATCCACTAGTAATTATCTGTCCAAGATAAAAGAGGCCAACACACAATGGAAAGCTATTACAACCACGACTAACATACCATCCTTTACAGGTATGTCTAACAAACAAACCTCCTAACCTTGCCTCAGGAATCCGGTTCTTCACGTCTTATATACACTCAACTTCACTTCAAGAGTCAAGAAGACACAACATAAGACAGACCCACAAACCTACAACTACTTTGCTTCTTCTTAAGACTTGAAAAACTTGTTTTTTATTGTTGACTTTGCTGCTTATTGACCGTTAACTGTTCCTGACTGCCTACTTTTCACACTTACTTTTAACAACAGCACATATTTGTAAATGGAATACAATAATACTCTTCAAGGATCGAAAAGTATAAAAGCATAGATACAGAACACTCAGCTGCATGAGATTACTTTGGATTCTTGGGCCTTTGCCTTCGCGTCAATACTGCGTCTACCTAAATACTACATATGATTAGAACTGATAAATGTGTCCGAATTCACTATCCCGCTTCAAACTGTCTGCAGTAACACGGAACCGCTGTTATTATTTTGGTTGCATTATGCTGTAAGGCCAAACATTTACGTCAGCAACTTCTTTGTTTTGGAATCTCAGTACTGTAATTAAGTTTATGTTCAATGTTTTTCTATAAAGTCTGAATGGAAATACCTGTAAAAAGTAAACCGCTAATGCGTTTTGTAGTGTGTAATGAATCATTCAAACGTTCCCAGGTTGAAACCTAACTGCCATGACTTAACTTGAAATAAATAAAATTATTGTGAATATAATGGCAATCAATCAAATGAAGATGGGAGTAGGATCAACTCTAGAAAAATATACCCGGTAAACAGGCAACATTCATCATAACATTGTCATAAAAGTACGATGTTTAATATGTTTTGCGCATAAAGGCTATCTTAATTCCTTCGACATGTATACGAAACATTAAATTCTGAAAGTATTATAATACAGGAACATAATTACTTTCTACGATCACGACTACCTTCTGGAGTTTTAAATTATGTGCACAAAAGTGCGGTTATGTTAACAGCACTCTTACCTTTGAGCTGTGGTCTTCTGGGTATTATGAAACCTTAGAAGTAATTACAAACATCTGGATGGAGACTATCGCCTCCTTCTTCAGGATATCTATACGTTTGTTTACTGAAAGTTAGTTTTGAAACATGATCAGTATTCTTTGTACAGAAAATGTTACTCCGTAATCAAGTCTAAATCTCCAATGTGAACAGAAAAAAAGAAGAGGAGTGGTTTGTCTTCATGAATTCGTATTTTCAATTTGCAAAATCCGTGAAGATACACATCGATCGCCCCTTTCACAAGCCGAAGACCATTTCAAATCTCTTGACATAGAAGCAATTGGTACAAATGCCTTCCAGGTAAATCCTTAACTTTAGTCTGACATGCAGTACTACAAGGGATGTTAGCGGAAGCACAGCAGACTGTAGTTGTTAGAACGGGTTACATTTTAACTTCATTTAGAGTTTCGAGTTCTGTTGTAGAAACGCGATAACTGAACGAAAGCAGGAAATTGATTTTGGACATGCGGGAAAAAATCTAAATAAAAGAGCCTACGTAAAATTTAGCATTTAATAAACTGTGTGTGTATGTGCTTACTGTGTCTGTGTGATTACGTGCTTAATATTTGTTCTTTAAATGATGCAATAGAAGATGGATGTCAAGACAAAGGAACTTGCCACAATGTTTTATAGAACTTCAAGACCCAAATAAAACGAAGAATCTAGAAACCAGCCTTCATTACAAGTTCTCTTGGAAACATTAGATTCATTCTCGGAGCGGCACCGAATTCTGATAGCGTTTAATCTGTCACAGCTGTATTGTTCCGTTTCTAAAAGCACAATTAACTCTACGGAGCAGGGTTCTCGGGAATCTAAAAGTTACACAGCAAGCCAATAAAAAACCCTCATTTTATGAAAACCAAAAGATCATTATCGTGTTTGAAAAATCCCACAACTATTCCCTACCCTAAATCCCGTCCAAACGATCATCCTATTTTTAATAGCTTCCAATTTATATCTTGGTCTTCCAAGCCGTCTCTTCCCTATTGGGATTTCCGACTAAAATAGCGTGTCCATATAATCTTTCCCATTCGTGCTATGAACCCCGTCAATCTTACTCACCTTGCAGTTTTTAAACAGCTGTCACTTACATTACTAATACAACCAACATCTAGTTCCCATTAATCAGAACGCTGTAATGTTTAGTGATAATGATTATTCTTGCTTGGCTACAAACATAAACAATTCGCCACTATGAAAGAGAAAACACAGCAGTTGAGTTTTAGACTATTAACCAGAGGCCAAATCAACACGTCGATATACAAAATTTCATGTTGCAAAACACGTAATTAGTCCATAAGGCTTATTGATATCTGAAAGCCATTTCACTGTCGTCACTGCTGTTAACAGTCTTACTTATAAGGCCACTCGATGGCCTACTTCAAGTTAGGCAGTTGATGAATTTCCACATTCCTTATTATGGAACGATCCCTGTAGAGGCTGCGTGTTCCCAGAATATAAGTTTTAAACAAGTGCCGCAATGTGAGAACAGGTTCTAGACTAACTACGTTTTGGAAAGCACTAATTAAAATTAATAATTCATGTTCTTAATTAGTTACCAGAAACCTTCTGATGTATTTGAGCTATAAAATAAGTCATTCCTTTACATAGTTATCAGAATTATAGAGCTCTACTGCAGAATCAACACATCATCAAAGAAGCTGTAATAAAATCAAGTAAATCTCCTCTCTTCCAAAACACAAGCTTCATGACACACTCAAGTTTTCAGTCAAGATATTTCTAATGATGGAAACGTGTACAATGCATACTTTTCTTGGCCATTGACCTTTATATATTTTTTGTAGTATCCTAATAACGAGTTTTTAACAATTATGTTCTGAAAGAGGATACGATAAAACTGTCTAGAGGTTGTTCTTTTTTATAGCACAGTGTTGTTAATCCTGAAGGAGAGTTATCACCCGAGGAGACCATTTGTATCCATGTCACGTGCATCGAAGCAGGGTACTAAATAAAACTTGGATTACATTAGCCCATGTATACTATTAATCTGTCGAATAACATCGAACAAGAACAGCGCTGACTTTGTATTATTTAGACCTATATAGGCCATACATGACGTATGTGTGTATAAATTATTTTTATCGTCCTCTCTATAACAGAACATGTTATTTATAAGAAAATACACATAC
>NW_019059680.1:326677-343805 GCF_000696155.1 Zootermopsis nevadensis
AATGTCAACTTGCACGGAGGATAATAAGCTTGCAGGAAGACTCACCTGTAAAAATGATAAAATAAGATTTAATAATGTTATGGGTTGAAAAACATAATGAGTTCAACAGTACCCAACGAATCTGGGTCACGCGTATAAATTACAATGTTCCTCCTTATGTAATTCATGTCTCACCTTTACATCGGCAATAAAATAATTTGCTTATTCCGGACTATCATAAATCTGCTAATGTAAGTCCTTAAGGAACTGACAGTCGCCGCTTTTTATGAAACCATAAGCTTTATTGCAGTTTTCACGAGAATCCGCCACTAAAACCTAAAATGAGCCAGTTTAATCTAGTATCACACATTCTCACCCCAATTCTAATGTATTCTAATCTATCATTTCGAAAACGCTGTTTATAATTGAAACTGAATTCAGCGGAAATTTACCCAGGTCTTTAGAGCATAATGTGAATACCACTGCAAATTTTCCTACATTAAATAGAAACTTTAGTGTGGTAGCAGAAATTAAAATGATAACTGAAAATATTCTTTAACGGGGCCTACATATCCTCCTCATACAACAATACTCTATACTGTGACTCCTAGGTTTTATCAGAGACGAAATATTAGTATTAAAAGCTGCAAAAAATTAGCACTATTATCGACAAAATACCCAGCCCTTAAAAGAACAGCGGTAACTACAGTAGGGACCAGATTACTTGCTAGCTGAGGTCCCTCGTGCTGTAGTTAGCTGCACACGGCACGGCCTGGTCGATGCACGGAACGGCCGGGTATAAAAAACGTAGGGTGCGCGCGCAGTGCTGTGCCACGAACTCGCAGCAATCTGGTCTTTACTATGCATGTACCGCCTGCTTAAACACTCAATAGCTTTCTATTTTGCCCACAGGGTGAATTTACGGGTTTCTTACTATTCTCAGAATGTACAGTAATTAAATCCCTAAACGGCATTAACCAACTGGCCTTCGTAATGGAGAAATGTGTTTTCTTTGACGAAGAAATTAATTTTTAAATAGGATTTAGATTAGTTTCTTTTTTCAAAGGTTTGAGGGTACACGCAAAGAAAGTAAATATGACAATGTGTATTTCTATGCAAGTGTAGATTACACAGTCCACTTATACAAAAACAGTACCGTATACTTAAACTGTACTCCAATACTTCTGTAAATAATAACTCCCAAGCATCAATCTACACTTGCTGGTATACTAAATATGTATGTGGTATCATAGATTCTAAAATGTGTAAATATGTTTCATACACCCAAGTTTACTCCTAAAACAAAAAGCGATTGGAATAACATTCCAGCTATACAAAGTTTAAAAAAAAGGCACAAAATACTTGTTCACTGATCCATTCTAATCACCGCATTATTTCAGACATAAAATTACTATATATGTGCAACACCTATTACATGCTTTGATATATAAGAAGATGTTAACTCTGCTGTTGGTGGCAATATAAAATGAGACATTATTTTAATAGGAGAATAAATTATAGAGTTATAAACATTTTTCCATCTCATCAGAACATAAGTTATACATAATACGGACCGTGTATGCAACATATGAAATTATTCTCTAAATTTCTACAACCAGATATAGTCCTAAGATAATTTCATTTTGGCTGATTTACAGTTGGAGAGAAAGAGGAAATTTTTCAAGCAAGAGGAAGGAACAGCCGCGGCATCGGTTGACGGGGAACCCTCTCGGACATAAAGGGCAGGTGCTGGAGGGCTCGCCGAACACCTGTTCCTTCACTCAGGCGCTTTGACTCGTGGAGGATGAATCGTTAGACCATTGTTAGCGAACAGATGTTTCTTTCCTACCTTGGCAGCTTCAGTTTTTACAAAAGCCCCTACCACAAGAGTGTAGGTGCTGCGGAATCGAGTTGGAAATCCACACTGGGGAATTTGATACTGCTATTGCTTATACGCGGGTGCGTAAAATGAAGAAAGCACTGACGGTAAATTGCGATCATCTTCCGCCGCTGCAAGTTGCAGGTCCTTACCGGAGAAAGAACATTTATGTTCCAAATAAAGAAGATTTATAACCGATTGTCTATGGGGAAAAAAATCAGATACAAAAGGAAAACCAAATGGAAATGTGCAAGTCCACTTCTCAGTAAGACTGTATGATATATGAACTGACTGGGATTTCAGGTTCTCACGGTAGCTAGTATGAAATTGACTCTTCCGAATGGTAACGCCGAGTAGTCTGGTAGAAATTTTCCGAAGTTTTGGAAGTACCTACTACCTCTATAATCGTCCTGTTACACGAACCAGTTCAGATGTGAAGTAACCAGGCTATCCCACGATCACAAAAGCAATCTTAAGTGACCGTAACAAACTAGGTTTATAGCGCAACAAACATTTTATTGACATCATTATCGATTTATGCATTAGACAGCATATGGCTGCCTAGTGAAGAAACAGTGATGTGCACAGAACACTTTATGCAGCTCTGAAACGTCGGTGAATTTCTAGAATGCAATGGCGCAACATGCCAGAGGACAGTCACCTTCACAGAAGAAACCTGTTCACAAACACAGACGGAACAAATGAATAAAGAACATTAGCAGCTGCACGAGACGGCATTTCTCATCAGATGACGTCACTACTTTCTCCACAAACCTGTCACTCGGGATATAAAGTTCATAATTTTCGAAGATATACGATGGGTAACAAAGCAAATGGACAAGAAACATATTTTATTCAATAATAAGGGGCCAAGTTGAACGTAACATTTTATGACCAAGAGAAGTGCCTCTCGAACAATTCGGTCTATCTTCCTTCCAACATGTTTATGCAAGACTACGATGGTTATAAATAACGTCCATTCTATTTTACAGTGTTGTTACAACAAAGTTCCTATTTCGACTTGTGACGATAAAACTGAACTACGAATTATTCAGAGATGATGTATCTAAGGTTACTTACCTCTCTCGACTGCTTGGAATAACGTATGAGTATAATTTGTAATAATGACTATGATTTAAACTTGTGATATCCTAACGTCCCATGGAGACTCGGAATCAAATAATTATTCAAATACAATTACTGAACACAATGGATATTTACGAGGGTTATACAACCAGCGGATTAAATTTTATCATTCTCTTCCGAGAATTCTCTCGGGAGTAAATAAACCTACACACATACACTCACCTACATGCAGACAGACATAACCTACCTCGTTTTTTAAATGGATACGTTCCCAGAGAGTAATTCCTTAAGCGAAACTGATGCCCATATTAATTTGAAGAAAGCAATAAAGTACTACACAAATCACAGAAAAGCACTGAAAAAGACACATTAAAACAATAAGAATAACAGATGCAGGGACCAAAGTACGAAATAATATGTACTGACGGGAAGGGTTAAGATGTCAGTGAGCGAAGAAAAACCATTGTTGAAGATGTTCATGATGACGACGACATTGATAAAAGGGTTGGTGTACAGTTATATACAAAGATTTGCAAATATTCTTCCGAACCCACTGACATGAATAGTTATCTCTAATTACATGCAGAAGCACGACAATACATCGCGAAGGGATGAGATTCACACTTCAACCTAGAGTCCTATTATTTTGCTCTATATTAATACTTGTGCTCCCCACTCCCTGATTTTCAAATTTATATTCCTATATACAATAAAATACAGCCATTATCATTCCTATAATATCGAATGCAAATGGTTCGTGGCGTTATTGAATGAGTTATTGCATGATTCATCGCCCTGATGACGGAGGCAGTAAGACATCTGAAACGTTGGTAAACATCTACCAGACTACACAGCGCAACAGCCCAGAAGACAGAAATCTTCATACTCACCGCTGTAAAAACCTCAAATCATACAAGAGTTATTATATTATTATTGAGTGTTCTGTCTGACGACAGGTCCATTGCTCTGCCCAAAAAGAGCTCTCCAGTTTTCCCTACTCTCAGATTCTCCATACAAGAGTAGAGTAGATTAATGTTCATTCGCAACGTTGGGACCAATTAACAAGACAACATGGCGTCACAACTACCATCGACATCTCCACTGTAGTGAGAATTTAAAATCCCAAGATTTTCTAACACCTTGAGACAGTCGTTGCTTCGAACAGGTGACTAAGAGTCGTCATACAGTGCGTTACGTTTAAAACGCAAACATAACTGCTACACACAACCAATCGCAAAATTGAATTCTTGTAAACGTATCCCGTTATTACAGCTGATGTGCTGCTGGAAACTGGCACAGCCATAATTTCAGCTGTCTGGTGGCTCGATAAGCACTTGTAAAAACAAACATTTCCTGTGTCACGAAATTTTGTTACCAGTAAATGTACTGTTGTCTTATTCGATATTTCCTTGTCAGGACACGCATTGCTAGATGTTTCACGAACAGCAGCAAACGATTTCTATGAGAAGTAATGTTTTTGTGCAACTGGCGTGAACAGAGGCCTAGCAACAAGGATGACCTTAACCCAAGCGTCACGGGAGAGGCTGTAAGAGTCTATCACACCACGGGAGGACCAACTTCTGATCTAATTTTTATGCCGTAGAATGTGATTGTTGCTGGGATGTGTTTTAAATAGCACGATTTGTAGTATGAATATTTACGTTAGTCTTCAAATTTAAGATTAGTCTGACGGATGGAATCGAATCGGCCATTTTTTAATAATGAGCTAACATACTAATCAATAGACTACTAGCATAGTCTAGCGTTCAAATGGCTACTCCAAACCGTGGCCATTATCTTAAAATATTGTATGTTAGTACAATGACAACTGTACATAATAAGATGCAAGGTTTTTAGAGGCATACATCGGCCATGCTGTCTTACGAGAGTTAGTCAATTTGTCGGAGGCAACCAACCTCCCACGTCGATGTTGGTCTTCGGAGTGATAACGTCGTGTGGACTTGTAGACAGAGGCAAATGTTTCGACGAATATACTTGGATCTATTTTCAGTCCTGAAAATACAAGCAGTATATTCCTCCGGAACGTTGGTATCTATCTAACAAAACCACATGGAATTACAGCCTAGGAGACCAAAATCATCTTCACTGCCGCGAGGACGTCAAACGTTACACAACAAAACTGATAACTTATATGTGGCAAGAATCAACATGCAACGGCTACAAATAAGAGCTGATGCCAGTTAGTAAATTCCTTGAATCTGAATAAGCCATGTTAAAGTGCACATAGTCTTTTTTCGGACGGAAGTGACAGCGCGATAATTTGCCAATAGATTTTTCGCATACACTCCATAGAAAATTAAACCCAAATAAATATCTGAGCTGACATTAGGGACAAACAGAATCATTTTAAAACGCAATATATTTATTTTGGTAACTATATACAACACTATGACAGAAAACATTGGCGTTTACGCCTGTGCGGATATTCCTTATCCACAGGTTTTTTACAGAGTATCTAAAACAGCTATCCCTAAGCAATATCCAACAGTCCCTTCCGTCTTGTCTTAGGACGACTGTCCTATATGCAACCTGTTATGTTCCAAGTTAGAGCAAATAAATCAAAATAAATTACAGGACACGACATTTAATAGCACCAGGTTATCTGAAAATAAGAATGTGTCGCATGCAAAGAGAAAAAGAAGTGAAGGACTGAATACAAATAATTTATATGAAGGTCACAGTCTTCTGCGATGTTGCGCCGTGTACTCTGTTAGTTTACCGACGTTCCAGACCTCCATAATCTGGGTGTTGCGGTGCAACATATCAAAAGTCATCTCCATACACCCCGCTGTGAGAACCTGAAATCTCACCAAGACATTTGTATGCTCACGAAATACAGACCTCTTATAACAGAGAAATAAGCACGATGTCTTAAAATATTTCATCGTGACTAAAGATTATATGAAACCACTGGCGTTCACAGTTAACGCGCTTGCAGATACCACTGGTTCCTGCAGAAAGATTAGTATGAATTTAAAAAACATAATAGATGGTATAACGAACATCATACATAGGCCTAAATGTGAAATGAGGTATATCGATTCAGTGGACATCCTATCAATCACTAAGCTAGTCAAGGAATTCCAAGTCCTTTTATGGAATCGGAAGGCTCGTTGTCGCGTTCAGAAGATCTCTAAAGTGTACACTATCTGATGTTTGTAGACCTAATTCCGAACGTATTTATCATTCTATTTGCGAATGCTAGATGTCCCACCCATCCCATCCTTCATGAAGCTCCGCACTATGTAAAGAAATAATCCCACAATATATTTATTCAGTTTTAAAGAACATTTAATAGTGACTGCAAAAAGGCCTTTAATGTAAACACGCTAATGACATGTAGCAAGAACGTTGCAAGACCTAATTACCGCAGCTATCTTACAGCAAAATTCTCACTTGATTTATGTTTATGAACCTAACAAGTAGAGAAGAGTTTCTTATCAAAACACCTCGAGACAAGACATAATGAGACAGCGAATACCGTGTTTTCTGCAGCAACAAACAGGCAAGACAGTATATCACTTACAAAAAACTTTTTCTTAAGTAAGTTTCTGGACTGGGAGGCTAATTCACAACGCCCATGTATACTGTGCCTTCTGAAGGTCGAATAATTTAACGATCGTATCTCATAAATTTTAAAACACGAATACGTTATTACACTGTCAGTCAGTCGTCTGATACATATCAAAGGTAATAAATTACTAAAAAAAGACGAAGGGGCTTCAAGAGGAAGGAGTGGGTGGACAGAATAATCAGTCTGAGGGACTGTGTAGAAGTTTACATGGAAACATGATCTAATACATTTCCTTAAATGTTCACCATTACAATTTTATTAAAAGTAATGAAACCCTTTTCCAACTAAATTCTGCCGTTGCTAGCAGACATTGCAATGATAACCAAATCATTGGAGTTGAAACAAGGTTTTTCATAGTAACTACAGCGAATACTTTTAAATAATAAAAAATAACCTAGGACATGATTCTATACGTAAGCCGCTATCCTAAACATTAGATACGCAAATTATTATTATTATTTAATTTATTTAACAAAGCTGCCAATAGCTCAGGGTATGAAGTGATATATAATAGGGTGATTAATAAACAGTGAAATAAAAAGGACAAGGAAGGAAGCGGTCTTGATCTAATTTCAGGCACTACCCCGGCATTTGTCTCGAGACAATAACGAAAACCACATAAATATCAATCACGATGTCCGGTCTCCGTAGCGAGACTTGAACCTAGGACCACCCAATCCGAAGGTGGAGTATCAAACATTCGGCAACGACGTTCAGTAAATAGTTCTTTTTGTACCAATGATTAGCACATACATAGGCCTAATAAATAAATGTATTTGGCCATTCTGTAAACCGAAGATCTTTTCAGTTGGACTTCTCATGAAATTGTGATAACTGAAGCATACCCTTTTCTGCTATTGGAACGTAACGACACGGTGGATGAGACAGACATGGCGTCACAGAATTATTAGGCAACTGTAAAGGACATTACGGCTACTACAGTTTTAATGTGAAGTAAGCCTATGTATCTAGCGAAGAACTTGCTGCGTTCGCAAAATGTTCCAATTTACATGACTGGTACAACGAACGGTGTGCAGTGCAACAAAGAATATTTAACGAACAGCAAGTGGACAGCTGTCTTTAGGTAAATCTCTGAAATACAGCCGTCATGAGATTTTAAACTACAAGCAGTTTAATTGTATGATAATACTGAAAGGATACTTACAGGAAATAATTCTCTAAAGTGGATTACACTAAACCCGCTAAGTTCTAATAATAAACCTTTCTTTATCAAGTTTAGAATGTATGCGTTTTAATGTCGTAGACAAAGAGTTATAGGTCCAGTGCGTAATTTTTAAAGGTCAGAACAATTCTAATTCCATTAGGCCTTTATTTTTATGCATATTAAACCAGATACAGCAGAGAAATATAGTTAATCCAAGTATATGATTTTTCTAACCCACAATGGTAGCCAACTAAAGGTTTCAAGTATGTGCAAAAAATTCCCGTGCCCATTCTGACACTGGATTCTGGAGTTCAAAGATAATTTACTAGCTAGATAATCACTTTCTTAAATACTTCTGAGACAATCTTACAGCAATGACGCTCTGAAACGGAATGTTCTCTGTATTGAAGACGTGCTATATACAGGATGAGTCAGAAGTATGATTACAAATTTCGTGTGCGTGTTCCAGGATCAAAAATAAGAAAACATCTTCCTATGAACAAGGGGTCGCAAATGTTTCATTTTCGAAGTAATAGCCAAAAATAAGTTTAAATGAATTGACTTTATATCAAAGTGAACCCAGCTTCCAGCAAAGATTTTCAATCAACGTTTGGGCAGGAATTGCTGGCGACATGCTTATTGGTCCACACATGCTTCCATCGCGTCTAAGAGGACCTTCATATCGGCGATTCTTAAGAAGACAACTGCCAAATCTCCTTGAAGATGTACCACTGAATAGAAGAAGACAAATGTGCTTTAATGCACGACAGAGCCCCAGCACACTTCTCCCTTCGCGTCAGATATCATCTCAATGAACAGTACCCTCAGCGATGGATTGGGCGTGGTGGCCCAGTAGCATGGCCACCGAGGTCACCGGACCTGACTCCATTGGACTTTTATCTGTGGGGCACTTTAAGTCCGTCGTTTATGCAACACCCATAAACAATGATGACGACCTATGGGAACGTGTGCAGAATGCATGCCAGATGATTCGAGGAAACCCTGGTGTGTACGAACGAATCCGTCAGTCTTGCACACGTCGTCATCGTGCATGTGTGGAGAATGGAGGAGCAACCTTTGAGCTACTGTTATAAAGAAACTTCCCTGTCCTTATACTTTTTCAATAAAGGCCTACATTGAAAATTATTTTTGGCTATTATTTCGAAAATGAAAAATTTGCGACCTCATGTTCATAGGAACATTTTTTAATTTTTTGACGTAAATACGACTATATTTTAGGGTCAGTGTCATTCGGCAAAAAGTAAAACGAAAAAGTGGAACGAAAAAGTGTAACAATGGTTTATCAACAAATAATCAACAATGGTTACCTGGGAAACTTCATCTGTTTTTCAACAAATCGACAATAATGGTTACCTAAGGAACATCTATTTACTCGGCATTTTTGTTACCTAGGAAACGTCATCTGTTTACTCGGCATTGTTGTTACCTATAAAACATTTTATTACATTACCTTACCTTACTTTACATTACATTCAGCTACTACAGACCCATTTTAAGCGTAACTAATTCAAGTTAAATGAGCAATGTCTTAATCAAACTTATCTCAATTGTAAAGCATGTATAAAGGAAATATTTAGAATAAAGCCAATATATAAACTTCCTTTCCGTATAGACGTATTTACGTCAAATTCTCCGGAACCGTGGTTCCACTGACAATTTTTCTGCTACTAAGCTTTGTAAGATTTATTTCAATTTCATTATTCATTTCTGACTCACGCTGTATAATCTTCATATATGTATAAAATAAATTCATAAAATAGTATACTTGGTAAAACAAATGAAGGGGTTATGTAATGAGTTTCATGGAAACATATCTTAAGCTGTTATCTTTAAAATATAATATCACGGGTGATCAGTTTTCTTATCTAGGCTAGACATATTTCAGTAGTTACTTTGAAAGCACAAAATGGAAGCTCGAATGATAATCTAATCTAGGGGGAAAAAAGTGGTAATAAGTTCCCTATAAGTAACACTGAAACTCAAACTATCAGCATTTTTACCCATTTTAACGTCCTATAATTATTTGATAAGACAACACGCGACATGTTTCTTTCTGTAGGTTCACGACTATTAAACTTACTCAGATAGTCTATATCAACGTTTACATTTCTCATTCAAATCTTATACTACTGGTGCTAAGTTCGCCTAATGGCAACACCTCTGAGTTCACTCAGAAGAAATCGCGTGAATACACTAAATTCAGTTATGAACGGTTAGACCGTAATCTTACAAGTCTTCATGCCTTGTAGTTGCAAACTCATCAGTGCACACGCGATCCACTTTTATTCACCAAATGTCTGTTTAAATTAACATATGCGTTTAAGCCATTATAGGGTCAACTTCAGTATTAATTTTTAATGTATTTAGTTCAACAAGAGACTAAATGTTACAGGATTTACTAAAATATATTTATAGTTGGTGATAGCTCATTAATATTACAATATGTATACAAACCACAGAGCATAAGTTGTGTAGACCAACCAACACACTACATACAACCAAAGTAATAAGATATGCAGAATATAATGTTTGTTGTCAATTTCGTTCAATTAATAAACTTATAAAGCCGTCAATGCAACCCACATCACTTTTGTGTATTTATGTGCGACACGCAAAATTACTCACCTTACTCTAGGCCGTCAAAAAGGCCGCATTTCAAGAGATTTTCCCACCAAATTACATATAATATTCCTCCGACCCAAGTTACTTGTCTAAGCCATCATAACGTCGTTCTATTAATGTACCATAAGAACAATAAGGCCTTAACACAGATGATGAAGTTTCCCATTATACAATTTCCTTCGTACAGTAAAACCTCTGTTAACCGACCCTCGCTTTTCCGACTCATACATTAACCGACCGCATTTCAACCAGATCGGTTGCGATCGGTATCTACCGGCGAGATTCGGTAAAGCGAGACTCAGGCGGTATACGCGGCCGTCCCGCTAACGTGTGTTTTCAGTCCGAGTAGAGACACCGTGCTGTGTACATCGTGTGGTACAAAACTGTGCATATTTTATAATATTTCTGTAATGTAAAGTGATAAACTAATAAAATGGCGAAGGGTGAAGAAGGGCGGCGAGGTGAAAAGAAAACGTGTTGTGCTTTCGATAGATGATGAATTGAAAATTATTGAGAAGATTGAATCTGGTGTCACGACAGCTACGCTAGCAGCTGACCATGGCATCGGTGTAACTACAGTAAAAGATATAAAGAAGAATAAGGAGTCTATAAGGAAATTTGCCATGAACTTCGATGTTGATACAAGGGCAGGGAAGAGGCAAGACAAGATGGAAAAGGCATCTCGGAAACATTAAGAATACCAGCTTCAGTGACTTTAGATGAAGCAGTTTACAAGTGGTATGCTTAACAGAGATCGAGTGGCGTGGCTGTACGAGGTTTTGAAATTCAAGCTGCTGCTGCTGAATGCTTGGCCAAGCACCTAAAAACTGAAAACTTCAGCTCAAGTAGTGGATGGCTCTGGCGATTTAGAAACAGATATGGCATGAAAAATGAGCGAATTTATGGTGAAGCATTAAGTGCCGACTCTGGAAGCGTTGAACCTTTCAAGCAAAAACTGAAAGAAATTATGAAAACTTCTGGTTTGATGTTAAGTCAATTGTACATTGCTAACGAGATAGGCCTTTTTTTATCGTTCTCTCTATGAAAACACTCAGTTGTTAAAGCATGAGGGCACACCTTCAGGCTGTAAACTATGCAAAGATATAATTTCAGCCCTTCTATGTACAGTAATGCAGATGATAACCATCAACTTAAATCAGCGATTGTAGGAAAGTCCAAGCACCCACGTGCAATAAAATAAATTATGCATAAGCTGCCTGTTCACTACTACAATTCAAAAAATGCTTGGTTCACATAAGAAATAACCAGTGACTGCTTTTCAAGCATGAAAGCTTGAAATTCGTCGCTATCAGACTGAGGTCCTGAAAATACCTCCTGAGGATGTCAAAGCTATTGTACTTCTTGATAATGCTCCATCACATACAGACATGCACAAGCTTTCTAGCAAAGATGGCAAAGTAAAGTGCCTTGCATGGCCTCCAAACACAACCTCCTTAATTCACCCCGTGGATCAAGGCATTATTCTGGCAACAAGGAGACGGTATAGGAGAAAATATTTATATGAAGATATGGTGGTTATAGAGGATAATGACGATGAGGTTGAGGATGCCAGAGGAAGAAGAACTTCGCAAAATATAGATACTATAACATTAAGTCCGCAATATTCAACTGGGGAGATGCTTGGAAGAGCTGAAAGTTTCAGTCCTAGCAAATTGTTTGAAAAAAATTCTCGCTGACGCCGAAGCAGTGAATGATTTTGAAGGATTTGACCCAGCAGCCATTTATGAAAATTTTTCATTAGCTGGTGATATAGGGATTTCAATAAATGATGTGGAAGAATGGCTGGAAGTTGATGAGGGAGATCCTGGTTATGAGAATTTAAGTGAAGATGAAATTGCTAAGAATGTTTCTGGTACTGAAGCTGATTGTAAAGAATGTGATGATGAATAATGAAAGCAAAAGCCTGCAAAACTATAGGCTGTGAGGGGATATGTTGATGGTATTATTCAGTTAATTGAAATAACCACAGATCCATGTTTTGCTAATTATTATGGACACTTGAGGACATTTAGAGAATTGGTTATTAGCAGGCAAAGACAAAAAACAACTCAGCTGAAAAACATAGTTTCTTCAAACCTGCTGGTTCCCGTAGAAGCTAAACCCCTACTCCTTGTTCAGGACAACATAGAAAGTAAATCAATTGCCACGAGCAGAATCACACCAGAACCTCCACTTTATGTAATGAACAGCGACTCAGAATGACTAATAAATTCATAATTTTAATACAGGAACTTCCTCGAACAGCGCTCACGAATGACTCTATTGCCGTCGGCTTGTGTGGCGAAACGCCCGCATCACTGCCGAGGAAAATCAGTATTAAATCTCTGTATATTTCAGTATTTATAACAATGATTTAAATGTTTTTGGTTCAACTTTGCGAATTATGCCTCTGTCTTCTACTTATTTTTTTCATATCCATGACCTCGGTCCCCTTCCCCTCGCTCATCCGAATTATTGGCTTACTCCATCTATGGTTCCCGCCATATAGGTCGGTAAAATGTTCCACTGTAGTTTGATACAGTCACTTGTCTCATATCGGAATATTATATTTACAACTTTCCATCACAATACTTGTAATTGATTCCCACAGGATTTTGCGCATAAAACAGTGTGGAAAAAAGTTGTCAGTGGAACCATGGTTCCGGAGAATTTGACGTAAATACGTCTATACGGAAAGGAAGTTTATATATTGGCTTTATTCTAAATATTTCCTTCATACATGCTTTACAATTGAGATAAGTTTGATTAAGATATTGCTTATTCAACTTGAATTAGTTACGCTTAAGATGGGTCTGTGGTAGCTGTGTAATGTAATGTAATGTAAGGTAATGTAATGAATTGCAATGTTATTATTATTATTATTTAGTGTTCTGTCTGACGACAGGTCCATATGAACAGGATCCTTCCATCCTTTTCTCGGACTGGGACCTGTTCATATACGTTCTTGGCACATGATCCAGAAGTGGTTTGCCATTGCCTTCTTCTATGTGTGAATGGAGTAATTGTTGGGATGCAACGGAGGAAAACTCCGTGTTGCCTAGACCACGGCCTCGCCCAACACAAGTTATAAAGTCGGCCACCGCCGGGAATCGAACCCGAGACCCCAGGATTACAAGACCAGCGTTAGCAATCAACTAGCTTGATCGTATTTCAGTGGGACCTATTACAGAACTCATTTGATGATAACCACAGCAACATGAATGACCTATATTTGAAAGTGGGCTGATTTCACTGGCTTCTGATAGGACAAAGTGTTTCACTATGCATTTATTGTGCCGTCCGCAGAACGTAAAGTTTTGCAAAAAAAAAACAAAAACATTCCATCTTATTAATATACTGCCTTTAATCCTGATTATACTTCGGCCATTCTTCCAAGTTAATGTTGTAGTTCTGGTCGCGTCTCTGGAGAGGCCATGACATCGATAAAAGAACATCATGCAGGAACGGACGGAACAAAGGAACTGATGTTGTTGACATGGAGGATGTTGGCGCTTTAATCTGCCAGAGCAGTTATCGCTGCCGGAATGGAAATCGTGTGTCAACACACCCTCCACCCTTCAGGCCACATTTTTGGAAGAAAAATAATTTGTTCAAAATATTCTTCCTGTTGAGGTTATCAGATCAGAGCTTCTGGTTCAGAATTACGATGAAATAATCCGTCTAGACGTTGGTGAAATTCCTTCGATGAGGCCTCTACCTGCTCAGAAAGACGAGGAAAAACATCAATTCTTCCAGTGAGATTCGATCAGCAGCCCCAAGGTTCGAGCGATCGAGACCCATGACCTAGACCACGTGGTCATTCTGATCGGATGTTTCAAACATTAATTCTGATATGAATTAGGCGTGACTCAGACTGTTCTCGTTGTCAGCACGTCCAGACGGGTTCTGCTACAGGCGAAACGTCGTCTCCGCTTTGTATCGATTGGATAATAGAATGCTTAGAACATTTTCACTTGTCGACGTTTCTGCGGTCCGTAGAAAGGAACATTGCGGAGAAAAGATTAAGGTTTTTAAGGCGGTGGCACTGTCGATCTAAATGCGGGATGCGACCTTCGTGAGGACACTACAGTTCGTCCCATTTCTTACGAAGAAACTTCGCCTTCCATGGGAAATAGGACAACCGATGACAACACTTGTCAGTTCGGTTCTGTACCGCGTGACTTTGTCTAAAACGGCCGAGAACGCTACAAATACAGGCGGACTGCCTGGGAATTAGATGTCCAGTCGATTGATGTTTGCTCCAGTTTGTGTTAAAATTGAAAGACTAATTAAGGGTCTAAAAATCTGCTCCAGGATAACAGGGTGGTGTTGTCTTATCTTGCAAAGACTCAAAAAGATTGATTTTGTATCAGCTGAATTCCGAGGAAAATAAATTATTCCTTGATTGTAATATGGACATTTCACTTACATTTTTAGCTTTATAAACCACTAATGGAAGGAGAATAAGATTACTGTTCTTTTGTGCTTTCCTGAACTTATCTTCTTTAAATATTTGTGAGTCAGCAAGGGGAACGGGGACTTCAAATAAGTCCTTTGATGTTTCACGACAGACGTAATGTCGTTCAATTTTTCCATATTCCTATTCCGATAAATTTTACAAATGTTTTACAGTTTTTAAACAAAAGTTTTCTGTGGTATAAAATCTCGAAAAGCAGTCTTGTCTGTATGTCTGTTAGCAAATTAGTTTATGATTTAATCCACTGAATTTAAAGATAGTATACATGAAAATCCGAGAATTGTGTCATAAATATGGGTGGGTGGGTGCATTTAAAAATCTATTTTAAAACTGTCTGCTTTCCAAGACAACTAAAGTTAAAAATTACTCAGATCAGAATTATGACTGTTTTAATGATGCAGGGTCTTCAATTCAAGATTTATTTAGCTGCTCAAGACATTTCTGCTTTTATGACACCTAAAAACTCTCACACCAATAAGACCCATTAATCAACAGTTGCGTTTTAATATTACACTCACATTCATATGTGTCTATATACCACCTGATTAATTATCTATCGAAAATATTGTACGTCGTTAATGTTTCGTTTGTGTTTGTTACATATGCACCTCATCTGAGCAGTCTTCAGTGAAATATTTTAATAAAATCGGAGAAATATTTTAGCTGTTATTATTTTAATTTTTAACTTAAATAGTAGCCAAGTAATATTTGGAAATTTCTTATTTTGGAAACGGATTCACCACCTGGAACCAATCTCCTGTGTCAGAGTTATAATAGGTTACAGAGACCAATTTTCTGTTAAGCGATTGGTCGGAAAATATTGCTTTAAAATCTCATTACACTTTGCCTGACACGTGCTTCGAAAGCACAGTGGTTGCTAACTGTGTGAAACAATTGCGAGTCTCTTGGACGTAAAACGTGTGGCAGAGAGTGTAATCATCTAGAAAAATCGTACCGGAGAATTAGTACCGAGAGCTAACGGTAGGTGCGCACTGGTGGTTAAGGAAACAGAAGTGGAGGAAAGTAGGATTTGAGGTTTTCACGGCGGTGAGGAGGATGGAGGCAGCAAGGATCTCTTAACCGTCGGTAAACTTCTACCAGACTCCACGGCCCCACAACCCAGAAGACAGCAATCTTCAGAAAAGGGGAAATAGTTACCTGTGTAGTTTTTGTTGAATAAAGGTCATTTAACTTTGAGGTCTTCGACGTTGCACAAAATAGACATCCTAACCGCGGTCCAATTTACGTTAACATCGATGGGGCTTACTCAGAGACTGTCACTGTCAGAAAACACACTACATTGAACACGATTAAGGCTTGGATTACGTGGGATACGTCATCGGACGTGTTAATAGTAGCACATAGTCGCATATTTTAACTCAACTCAATTGGAAAAACCATTTGATCGATCAATATATGCTGTCAGAAAAAAAGAGGAAGTAATTCCGTTTGAGATACCGAATCGTGAAGGGAATGTTGGATGAATTTCTAAAGAGAGAGAGAGGCTAAAGGTGAATTCTCTCTGTGTTTTCGCGGTCTAGTGAAAGGCCACCAGAATTTTTACGAGTAAGTCAGAAAGACATCGCCAAGATTTGAGTACATCTTTCAGATTATTTATTTTAGCCTTTTGAAAATCAACCAAATTTCCGCTATTGCATGCGACCTGAAGACCTGAAACTAGCTGTCGTGATAAAGTTAATTATAATAATTTATGTTTACCATCATTCCGGTAAAACAAATGTACAAAAGTAACAGTTACAACATTTTATTGAAAACAGATGACATCCACAACTGGAAAAATGGTACATTCACTGAAAGGTGTAAATATGTGTGCGCAGAATGAGAAAGGCTCTAAATGCTCTATTACATGTTTTGTGCGGCTCGCAAGTGGCTCTCTGTATAATACGTCATTTTGAAAATTGCGACTGAACCCGGACAAGGCTGCACGAGTTAGCAGTACAAGAATTGTGATGGAACACTTAAGATCCATAATTTTCTTTCCTGTCTACGTTTTTACAGGGCAACTGGACTCCTCCGTAAAGAAAGTGTTTCTCGCACATTTTGAATAATTAAAACACAGCACGCACACACATTTCATTTCTAATGAAACCATCAGTGTTGTCACTGTAAGGAAGTTAATTTCTATTCATATATAGGTGCGGTTAGAACGCTGGCCTTGTAATCCTGGGGTCTCGGGTTCGATTCCCGGCGGTGCCCGAATTTATAACTTGTGTTGGGCAAGACCGTGGTCTAGGCAACACGGAGTTTTCCTCCGTGGCATCCCAACAATTACTCCATTCACAC
>NW_019059680.1:348163-361846 GCF_000696155.1 Zootermopsis nevadensis
AATGCCGAGTAAACAGATGACGTTTCCTAGGTAACAACAATGCCGAGTAAACACGACGTTCCCTAGGTACACTTGTTACACTTTTTCGTTTCCCTTTTTTGTTTCCATTTTTCGTTTCCCTTTTTCGTTACACTTTTTTGCAGAATGACCCTTCCTTATAGACGTATTTACGTCAAAAAACTCACAAGTAGCCTTACACTACATATCTGAGTGTATAGGCTCCTTTAAACGTCATATTTCGGTGATGGGTAGCGTTGAGTATGAATGTGTAAATTCACACTGAAGATGGCAAATTCAATGTTTGCCGATACGTTCAATAATTATGAACATTGGACGTGACTCATCCTCGAACTGCAGCCGCGAACAGCCGAGGACTAGATACATAAAGTCTGGAAAGTCGATTAGTTCTTAAATTGAACAACTGACTCATTTATCGAATTTATCCATATCATGATTTCATCTGAAGAATCTTTAAAGTCGTTTCCACATAGAACGAAATTAAATGTGAACATACACTGTCAAGGTTGTACTATAATGACTGAAGAAAAGCACGGAGAGAAGACCACGCTTTAATTCAAGGACTTTCAATGTGAATGAATCACGAAAAGCACTGGTGCTTACGCTATCTTATGTAATTACCTACGTCTGCACGCGTTTGTACCTGCTAAGAGAAATATTTAGGTCAAACAGGGAGGAAGGAACAGAAAGCTGAGAAAACTACTCACGATGAGCTTCAATGTTTACACTTTTAACCAAATAATATAAGTGTTCAAATCACAAAGGATAAGACGAGAATGACGAGTAACAGGCCTACGCATGGAGGAAATACAAAATGCATACAAACATTTTTGTTAAAAAAACCTGCAGAAGAGAGAAATGGGGTGTGGACTAGATTCATCTGGCTCAGGGTAGCGAACAGTGGCAAGATGTTGCGAACACGATAATAAAAGAAGATTCTACTCCGTGGAGTTCATAAGTTGGTATCCGGCTACCATTTTACACACGGTCAACAATACGCAAACGTTATTACAATTCATGTATTCCTCTCCGGTTACAACGTGAGGACGGTAAACTTTTAAAACTTCGGAGTTGAGTTTGTGCAAACTTTTCTATGCGTTGACGTGCCATCATACAGTTCAACACTGCACGAAAGATAGGACACTCTTCTGACACTTGTTATGGAATACCACGACCTTCACAACAGGAATATCGGGGGCACGCTCTGGGAACCGTGCAGGTCGTTCAAATGATGGCTTTGTGGTCGCGTGCCGAGGATTGGAGCGACAAGTGGGCGGAAACCACGAGATGTAGAGGCAGGTCAGGGTCTGAGCAAGCCGGCAAAACAACTCTATTCCCATTCCTTTATTCTTTCTTTCCCTTTTCTCCACCGTCACAATATTCTTCCTGGGATTTTTTTACCTCAACGTTTTTATTCTCTTTCTTCCCGTAGCTCGCTCTTCTAGCTGAACATTGCGAGATCTAATTGGCGTCCCATGTCGCGGATAGCGATTACAGGCGCCGTGGGGAATCATCTGTTCCCCGCTTCTGAGGCTCCACCACTCGATTCCGATACACGACTCCTATTAATAATCCGTGGCGTAACAGACCTCTGAGGGCCAAAACCTATCAACTGTGTTGTAACTGCGAAAATACTTAAAAGAAATACGGCCTGGTAATGTAATTTAATTCCAATTATAACCAACACCTGTAGGCCTTTTTGTACCAAGGAGATGTTGCACTCTCCTTTCAAGCTACTTCTTTTTAATAATGTTGCATTATTACAAATCACAATGGATATGAAAAATAAGACAGATTATGGACTACACCACAGTTATTAATGCCATAACCAACAAATTGGAAACTGCTATTACTTCTTGGCCTTTAGCATTTATAATTTATGAATTCGTATTCTTCTTCTTCCGTTTCTTGACCGTTATTTCTTCCATTCTCCTCTATTTTCCCATCCTTCTCTATCATGGTTCTTGTAATTCTGTCGTTCCATCCTGGTCTCGGTCTTCCTCTCTTCCTTCTCTCTTTTGGTTGCCAATTCATAGTCTCTTTTGGTAACCTTTCCTCCTCCATCCTCTGCACGTGTCCGTACCAAATCAGTTGTCTTTTCTCTATCTCCTCTATTATATCTCATTCCACCCTCATGATTTCTCTAATCCTTTCGTTCCTCACTCTCTCTCTTCTGGGAATTCCAGCCGCTCTTCTTAGGAAATCCATTTCCATTATTCTCAACTTATTTTGTTGTTGTTCCGAAAGTTTCCAAATTTCTGCTCCATATAGAGCCACGCTTTGAGTCATCGTTTTATATATTCTCTCTTTCGTTCTTTTTGTGATATTTTTGTCCCATAATATTGGGTTGAGGGCTCCGATGAGTCTCCTTAATTGTTTTATTCTTTCCTCTGTTTCAATTCCATACATCCCGTGGTCCCCTATCATCGCTCCTAGATATTTAATTTTTTCTGTCCTCTTTATTACTTCTCCCGTTTCCATTATCAGTAAGTCATTAGTATTTCCTAAATTCCAATACACTGTCTCATCTAAATTTAGTGTTAGTCCCCAGATTTGATATTCTTCTTTTACTTTCCTCATCCTAAATCCCAGGTCTTCTTCTGTTTGTGCTATCATCACTTGGTCATCGTAATTTATAAATTCGTATTCTATAAATTCTTCTACACTTCATTATTACGGTACTTCAAACACATACGTCCATGGAACAGGATATTTACTTGACACGATGCAGAAGGTCAGTCATTCAAGAACTACCCCTTTTCACTGAACCCGAAAGTCTATCATGGCTATCATTACAGCCGAAAATTGGGTCTACTCAGTCAGTTAAATATAATAACATAACACAATTTTTCTAAGAACTACTTCAATACTGCATTCAATTCTATGTGTTTCGTTTCCAGAAGATGTCTTCTTTTAACTAAATTCAGACGAGTTTCTTCGTCCGTCACAGAATCTTCGATTTACCCACTTGCAACGACAATGAGTGAAGGGCTCAAATTACTGGATTACGCTGTCCCTCCACTTCTTTTAAACCTTAATATTATTTATAGCGTAGGGCACAGTTTCCAGACCCCCAAATCTCATTTATTCCCTCTGGGCTGGAGACGAGGTTTCACACCCACATGAAACAACGGCGCAAACGTGACCTACATTAAGGAACTATCCCAACATCTGCCTCGGAACAATCAAAGAATTTCTCAGCACAACCGAACTCAGGCCGAGATTCGATCTGAGGCAATTCCAGAATGCGAAAAAAGAAGTCTGCGGACTCAAGTGTGGGGAACAAAGAAGTCAGGCAAGTGGCCCACCCGACCATTCCACTGACTCAGTAACTACTCACTTGTAAATTGTTTGTTCTAGGGAAGAACTTAAACTGGAATTGCATACGTTCACGTTCTCCATATTTTGCTTCTGATCACGCAAAACAGTTTCTGATCCAGATAAATGACAGATTTTTCTTCAAGATGACACATTCTGCAAAATAAATCAGATGTGGATGAAATTTCATGTGCTTGTAAGCATAGAAACGTCTCAGGCTCTGCGGCAGGAACAAGTAAATGATTATACTAAGAGCAAAGGTAGAATGGTGAAGAGACAATACGCCGAGAAGATACTAATTTATTAAGATGGATCTTAGTAAACTAGATTGTGAGGATGAAAGTTGGATGAAATTGGCTCAGGATCGTGTCCAGTGGTGGTCTTTGGAACTAGAAGATCATACTATGAACGTGTAAGCTCATGAATTAGAACTTAAACGTGTCTCATAACTTGTGAAGCTACCAAGTGCCGAGTCTCTTAACACGGTCATAATTCTATTAATTGATTATGAGGCTTCTGTGTTATATAAAAACCAGTTTGATGTTTGTAGGCAGCTAAAAGTTCAGTGTGGAACCACTAGATGGTAAAATATTCCACTAAGCGCTATCACTCGATATTAGGCAACGTTTAAAATTATACATTATCAGGGATGGAAAGGAATACGAATGAAAGAAAGGATGGTATAAAGGGATAAAAAGGACACGGAAAAAGAAAAAATGGGCTAAGGAAATAAAAAGAAGAAAAACAATTCCCCGTCAAATTTCAACGGGCGTTTCCCACTGCAGAGAATATAACTACTCGAAACTTAATACAACATCCTGCGCTTATATTTGTACTAGTGTATTTACTGGCCTCTAAAAATTACGTTGTTATTTAAGGTAATTACGTGTCGTCCAATATAACACCAACATCGATACAATATACACGTCAAGCCAAGTTAATGTATTCCGTTATCATTTGATACTTCTTTCCTTGTGGCATGTTCCAGTTCGCAATTAAAGGAACGGCGACACACATACTCATACACACATATCTTTAAAACATTTTTGATAACTTATCGTGCATTTTAGATTACAATTTCTCTTTCATTTCCCTATCATCTTATCCTTATGTTGTTTTTTAAATAACACATTTGACTCATTACGTTAAAAGCCTTACATTTACCTTGTATACAGTTTATCTAAATAGTGCGCTATTCAATGTATGGTATAAACGTCAGCAGAATACAGCTAATAGTTCCAAAGTATTATATATATAAGACAGGACAAAGCGTTTATAATTAAAAGATAGTTGTTTGTATAATTGGATTTTCATAAAAAAATTCAATAGAAAACGTAGTAAGTAATTACGCAAAAAACCAGTTGACCAAGTGAAAAGTGCAATGGGAATACACATATATGCACTGTTTTGCGTTAATAATGTCACCTAGTTTGATTTTAATAGCGGTTTGCATGAACCTAAAAAGGGGGAGAAATACACTATGTACCCTGAATTCAACCACATAAGCTTCCAAATGTGTTATTCTTTATTTTGCATCCCTCTTTCGCCTTGATGTTTAATATTACTTACAGAAACCTATAAAGCGTATTTAATACATTTTCCCAGTCAGGCGGGCAGTTTCTAGGTTGAGTTTTAAAAGAAAAATTCAAACCAAAATTAAACTCAATCTACAGCCTTCGTTGCAGAATGTCAATGTCAAATTTACTTTGAAAATCAGTAGTTTCGTAATTACAACTGGGCAGATACCACCTCTAAATGAAACCAATTAGTGAACGTTATGCGAGAAGCGCATGATAATTATAATTTCGAGAGAGGTGAACATATATCAGCCAACCAAAGGGATGGTTTATCCCATCTCTCTGAAGTAACAAAGCTGAACATGTCTTGGAGAATCCAAAGCATTTCCACCACGTTCACCGGACTTGAAAGCAATGGGTTTCTACAAACAAATATCTACAGTTTGCAAGCAAACCTTTAAAGCAGAAGAAACAGGATACAGAGTCAGGAGTAGCAGATCGAAGAAGCGGCACTTTCATAGCAATTTAAGGGGGATTTCTTTTCGGGGAGAGAGGCAGAGGAGACAGAGCACGACGCGCGAATGTGAGAAGAACAAAGAGTCCATTTCGAGCACCTGCTGTTGTGACTTGTCTTTATGTTCTACCACACTTGTCCTGAGTTCAAAACGGACACACCCACAGCTCCGTTAACCCTTCAAAGCCCACTGAAGACGACATGTACTACTCAGCAGGCGCAGAAATCTGAACTTCTGTTCCGAGAGGGGACTTATCTCTGATAGTCGCCTCGAAAGATTCAAGTCGAATAGGAACTGAAAGTCTGAACAGTATAAAAACGAGCTTCAGCTTAAGAGGGTTAATGTGATTTTATGTACAGGTGTTCATTTCGCATTATGGTTGGGATTTATGTTTCGAAACCACCCTAATTTGTTACCTAAACATTTTTTAAGGGATACATCGAGGTTGGAAATCTAAAATCCAGTTCATAGAAAGCTGATAAAACAGAACTGTAATCATATTGTCTGTCAAATGAAATATTTAAATTTTTATATAAATAACAAATGGAACAAAAATATTGTTACTGAACAATGTTTATAAAGATCACAGCATAAACACCGGGCATTGGTATAGAAAGCATATTTCGCTGGGGGAGATGTTTGGTACAATTAATGTGAGGTTATATACATGCTGGTGGAACCCCGGTGTGGCCACAGCTAGCGGAGCTGGCGGTCAGGTAACGGCAGACCGCAACATAGTCGGGGAGCCGTGACCGCCAGCCACGTGACACAACATGCCAACGTGGTCTACATTCTACAATCATCTGACACTTGTGTGGTTGTATGTTTCGCATGATGCGAGAACACCATGTCATTTCAGTTGATAAATTATTTCACCCTTCCTTGTTTGTTCGTGCTATTTTACGGTGCATTATCAACTGCAGAGGTCATGTACATTCACTTTGCTGCTGAATGATTGACTGCATGACCAAAGTATCCTTAAGCAGCTGTCGTCATTCGACTGGACGAAAATTACTTGCTTTGACGCAACCGGATGATTCTTCACAGTGTTGAAAAGGCACCCCCCCCCCTCACATTACTACATGTCTCGCACATACCGCCATTACAGACTCTTAATATAAAAATAATAAGCAAAGAGCACAAAATATAAAGATAGCAATTGTCAAATATATAAAGTTCTATGTTGGTCAAACTCATGCTGTGTCTATATAGGGCTTCTTAGACTCATGTTTTCAAACAGGTTCGTTCAGCATGACACACCAAGCTTCACAACAAAATAAAAGAAAAGTGAACTCGCAGTGTAATACCGCATCAAGATTTGTTATAAAGACCACGGAAAAATAAAATATTTTGAGATGAAGTACTGAGTTATTCAGTTTATAGAAAACAACTGTTATGCAACCAATGTGTCTGTCGTCACGTTTATCACAACAGGCAGCCACTGACACCACCTTCTCTATTCATAAGTATATAATCCGTTTTAATATTATAATCTTCCCTTTATGCCGCGTCGTATTCTGGGTGTATTTATTGACTGCCTTACGGGTGTAATAAACCCTGTCCAACTTGTCCCTCTTCATTTAGTCTAACCGATCAGAGCTTTTGATACAGACTCAAAACAATCGAATAACCAACCTAACCTCGTTGACACAGTTCATTATTTCTGACATGACTCCCTTTCTGACTTGCTCAAGCAAGCTTTTGTAGATTCACGGACACTATACCAAGCCAGTAGTAACGTTACAGCATCCTGAACAGTGACAGCCGTTAGCATTATTATTCCACTCTCGCTACTGAGCGAGCAGTCTGCTGAGGCCAGCAGTACGTACTACAACACTACCCTCTGATCCAACCGCCCGTTCACACGTCCCAAGGCAATTCACACACCCAGCGTGCGCATGAGAAATCCCCACGTTGCAAAACACCAACAAATTAAAGCTCGTTTTCAACAATTTTCACGCCATAATAAATGGCCCACATCACTCTTCGGAAGTAACAAACAGGCAGACAATCTTCCCGTAAAGAATATGGACAGACTGACGATAGAAAAATAAAGATGAACTTGGGACACAAAGGCACAGGCCTTACCGATCTAACCCCACAAAGCCCGAGATAATAGTATCAGCGTCAAGTGTTAGAAGTTTGCGGTTCTGACTGTTTTAAGGTAAAGGACTCAAACATTTAGTCAAGCTAACCGTTCTATGCGCCTTAACTCGAACCTAGGAATTCCAATTGCGCAACAGGGTTGCTAAACATATGACCAAAATGTTCGATTACATTTAAACGCAAGAGAGAGTTTGGAAAAGACAAATTATATGTTTCAAAAGTATGAAGAAATATGTGTATTGCGATTTTAAGACTGAAATGGTTTACAGTTTACATGAATAATATAGTAATTTTGGGAATAATGTTTTCTGGATTATAACAATCACTGCAGGATATGATTTTGAGTTAAATGTCCTGGGTCGTGTCGATTACTATTTATGTTAACGGTGAAGGGGGCTACAGCCAATTCCGTAGTGGAGAACATGATAATTTTTTATTTCCGCTATGTATGAAAGAATGACTTAATAAGAATGAAATTTTTAATATATTTATTAAGCACGCGGAAAAATGTGAACGGCTCGTAGGCGTAAAGTTTAATTGGAAATTGCCAAGCGTTGTATCACTTTCGAACACGTATTAATCCCACATGAGCGAATAACATTAAGCTGGATCTTAAAAAAATGAGGTGAGAGAATGTGTACTTTATTCACTTATCTTAAGACTGAGTGCAGTACAAGAATGTTCTTACATTCACACGCACAACAAGAAAGCTCGGGTTCGATAAAAGCCGGTAAATCATTTGATAAGCTGAGCAACTACTAGTTTCTCAAGGGCCCTGACCAATCGAGTTTTGTTATCTCAAAATGGAGGCCACCCTTGACTTCACCGTTACATATTAAATCTTATCTGGAGAGTTACATTTGGGTGAAAGGGCATTCGGTATCTAATATTTACTTTGTAATATTATTTCAGCTTTCAATGCCAACAGGTCCTGGAAGCAACGTACAACACTTAACCAGTCGTGGGAATGTGTTGTCAGCCGGACTTTTTTGTGTGGCCTTGAGCGCTAATATCAAGAAGAAGAAAGAACTAACATTTATAAAATATTCATATAATTTTATGCCAAAATTAATAATTTTGACATAAATATTTTGTGAGTAAAATCATAAAAATATATTCAATAACGTATTCATTTATATTCACACGTATTTTAGATTAATGCAAAGTACGAGTTATAATAGGTTTTTACGAACTAACACAAAACTAGAACGAAACACCCAATACCAAATTTCATTGGAATCGGTTCAGTAGTTGAGAAGATACAATATTTGGGCAGACAGACAGATAAACGGGAATCGTCCCCATCATGTGCTCCCTTTATGAAGTTCGTGCAAAGACCACATTAAAGCACAATCATAAATGCAACACATGGGACGGGAAAATTAGTCAGACGCCATGAAACATTTCCATCGCTATGATAGATTTAACATTTGCACATCATTTCATCACATCACATGGGGATATTTATCATACTCATAGCATATGCACATACAAAGTAATTGCATAAAAGTGGTACACCTGGGGGGCTCCGAACAAACATCTCCCACTCGCAAAACCCGCACGATTCCCATAGTCACTGGCGTAACTGCTTGAAAAATGCGTCTAACTGATAGCTGCCAAGCAATCAAGCCAGGTGTTCAGACGGCTTGTAGCCCAACCTGGAATTAATTAATCTGTAAATGCAAATTAGAACCTTCAAATTACATTTCAAATGAGTGGCATCTCCAATGGTTCATTATATCATCACATGTGCCTACGCATGGGTCCAAAAACGAAAAGTTTATAAATCACTTGGTATATTAGACCTGCTTGTGGAAGCAACGGATGTTCTTAAAAGGTCCTATGTTTTGTAAAGGCAAAGTAAAATATTGCTTTGTAACAACACTTAGTTAACTGCAGAAACTTCAGCGTCTAACTGCAGAATTAGCATTACACTTACTTCCGAAAGTAATCAGCCATGGCCTGGTTAAGATACTGTTTCAGAATTTCACTGGAAAACCGAAAAAATCAGAGGTTAACCAAGATGGTGGATAGTCGGTCAAGATATGAACCCGAGATGTACGGAGAGCGAAAAAAAGCCCATTAAACCCCATCTACAAGTTCTGTAAAAAGAAAGTACGTTTTATATTACTATTACCATTCCTTCTCTTTTCTGAGGGTTTTCCTTGTGCTTTTCCCTTTGAACCAATGCTAAACCCCACCACTCAGGCTTAGAATTTCTGATTGTAGCACTTTCCTTATAATGTCTGATGTTCCTAGCACAGCGTTTTTTTGTAGAGAATCTAGTGAATGCGTTCTCCGTATTGTTTCCAGATTTTTATCAGTTTTGTTACAATTCCTGTGGCTCCAATAAATATCGGTATAACAAAATAATTCATGATCAATATTAGCAGAATTTCTACATTTAAATTCTTGTATTTGAATTTATTTTCGGGCCCCTTGTGTATCACATTCCTATCCGATGGTAATGCTACATATGTCAGAAGCAAGATTAATTTTTCTTGTTTAAAATTATAGGCCCATTTTCCGGAAATTCCTTATCAGTTTGTACCCCTTTATTAAACATTGTCATTACGGAAGTGGATTAGCATATTTATTATTATATATATAATATTAAAATCAGATGATGACTGTCTTCTGGGTTGTTGCGCCATGTTGATTGGTATACGTTTACCGACGTTTCAGAGGTCCTTTCAGCTTCCATCAACAGGGCAATGATGGAGGCAGCAGGGACCTCTGAAAAGTCGGAGATCTTCTACCAGACTACACGGCGCAACAACCAAGAAGACAGTCATCATCTGATTTTAATATAATCTCACTTTGGAGACGGAGGTGTCAAACGTTTGATTACTTTATACCGAACAGAACTGATGTTCTACTTTCTTTCTTTTAGACTTCATCCATCCATCGCCTGTCCGTCCACATACAGGGAACAGGTCAGTCTACCGGATCCAATGAAATAGGTTTCTCCGCCGCAACTTTTTACTTGAAGATGAAGATCCACATTTCGACACATAGTGACTTTATAACGTTTTAAAAATCTTAACTTTTCAGATAGGCCATGGGTGAAGTCCAAAATCAATAAGTAATCGAAATAGCAGTAACAGCATAGCCAGAGAGAGGAAAGACTATAATACGTACGTGTGTCTAAAATTTACCGGTAAAAGAATGCATTACTGTAAATACAACAATGACAACGGAAGTGATGTCACAAGTAAGGAGAGTGAACATGATGAAGAACACACAAATATTTCTGACGACTCTTGAGTGTGACTTTCTTTTTAGGTAATGCTACGGGGAACCGTCGTGGTGAGGGAATTGGGGATGGATGCCTTGAACAAAACGAACTCCTACTTCGGGCACTTCCTTTTTTATTACTCCCGGACTCTCGTAGCTCTAAAAACCTTAATGTGCCTATTAAAATTCATTGTCTGTTCCATGGCCAAGTATATGAAGTGAAAATACATCTCGAAGACGCGTATTGAATAAGTAATGAGGCATTTCTACTCTTCCTCTCTGTTTTGTTCTTTTATCTTTCTTTCGGTTCCTGCCAATAGCAATGGATGTTGTTTGCCTCGCATCAGAGAATGGTTAACTAAAACACAGTCAAGAAGAAGGATATTAGTTCACATGGCGATGCCCTAAACTGTCTAATCCAAAATTTTAAAATTTTCTACATGGAGAAGACATTTCCAGGACGATCTTCGCTGAAACCGTTTGCTGTAACAATCACGAAGGTCAGTCACTGCAACGTATAGAAGTTCAGCTGCAGACAGACACAGCACAACAGCTAGTTCAACGATTTGCGACACTGACGCGTATATGAGTAACTTCAAATTTCGGCGAACAAGACCCGTAGAATGTTGAAGGTGCTCCAACGTTCCGGCAAACAAAGAAGCTGCCGCCTTCAGTGGGAACGTCTTTTTTTCGGAAACCTTTGTATACATCTAGCAGGAGGAGATGAGTGGATGATAAAAGCGTCACTGGACGATCAACGGAGAAAGGTGCCATCCAACAGGGAATTATTGCCATACAGTTGTCCCATAATTGCGTATCAAAAAAGTATACAGCGTTATTCAATGCTATAAAATTGAACAAAAATGCTCAATGGGTATAAAGAGCTTGCTATAGAGATACTCGATATCTCACCCTACGGGAGTGTTCACAGTTCCAACTGTCAACGGCAATTCAACTAAACTCGAATCGACTTCATCGTACCTGTAGCTGCCCTTAACATAACGCATACAACAGAACTGCTTTGTTCGCACTGGATCAACCGCGACTAGACCTCGACGCAACCTGATGTCAGTCGAACAAGTAGAGTTGCTAGCAAATGTCAGTGCTAGTCACTCAAAAACTTCAATCAACAGTCGTTTGTTTACGTGCGACCATTTTATTAAGATTCAGCATGAAAGACGATACAGAATTGGACGTACCGGTAAAGCCAGCAACAGCGAATTGCGTTAGTGTGACTGCTAGAAAAATTACCTGATTGCTACCTGCGTTTCGATGAGTTGCAGCTGAGTTGCCGTTGATAGTTGCCCCAGAACGAACACTCCGAATGAACTCTTGAACGACGGATGAACAGTATAAAGTTCAGTCAAGACAAACGGTTTCCTTCTGAACAGGACTGTAAATAAGGTTTTTTATCACTAAGCTTACTTCTTTCATTGAACCAATAATTCTCCTTCAAACACCAATCTTCCGCAACATTTGTCTCTCTCGCACAATGTCTTTGTTACTTCGGAATGTAATGCAAAACTGATTAATAATTCAAGCGATTAAGTTTGTTTTAATTCCAATCTTGGGGCATATTTGATATACACGACGTTCTTAGAGAACAGCAGTCTTCAGCAACCTCCTGGATATGAAATACACATCAGAGAGTGGAAACTGCCAGACAGTATTAGTAAATTGAATTAAGAAGCATTGCGACAAATTTTTTGTACAATTAAAATTAGTGTATAGTATTTCCGTCTGTTGTTATACGGTTAATATTCGAGATGCCCAGTCTATTTTGACACAAAGGGTAACGTCTATGATGCGTAATACAGGAAAACGCTGGTTTTGGGTCTAATAATGCGTTATGTGTTCTTTGAGTTAAAAGCTGAATGTTTATTTAACGAGCTTCGAACTGAACTCATTAAATGAAGGAATAAATGAACGAAATTAACTTGTTACAAGGGATTAAAAAGCAATTTACTAACAAAATGTATTATTTACTCAGTGATGCTGTCAGTAGCAAAGATAATAGAGCACCGAAAAAATTAAGCGTTTCAGATGTACTGAAAATTATCATATATTTTCTATTGTTCACCAATTAACACAGCTTATGCATATTTATTTATTTGAGATAAAACGGAATGTAACTGTGATTAACGAATGGCAAACCACGTTCAATGCCGTTCTCACTCAGTGTTACATTTATTTCGAGAATGTTGGCAGGCAAATTAACATCGATAATAAATGTCTCGTGCAAATCTAACGATGGAATGAAGGAAAACTTAATTAAAATGCTTCAGATTATTCTCTTCACATTAATCAGAATGTTTAAATTTTTTAAACAAATTGGATCGCACACCAAACTTACTACACTATTAAAAATAATGAACCTATTTATGTGTTTACCACATTTTTGCACACGCAATGCGGCTAAAACAAACACTAACTTTAGACAACAACATTCAAATTGGTTAAACAAATAAAAGAACAATTTAATTACATACAGTTGATAGGGCATTTATTAACAAGAGATGTGAATTAAAGCGTCATCTCAAACGTAAATTTCAAGTAAACTGTATTGAAAATCACTCTGCATAAAAAATATTTCAGTCTTAAGAACTGTGCTACGGTCCTCTAGGAGGACCCTCAAAGCCGCAAGCTACATTTTTTAGACCCCTCGAAAATTATCTGTTACACCATAATTCAGATAAAAGCTGTAAATTTCCTTCTGAAGTTTAAAACGCACGATATATATTACGGGTTATTTTTATCGTTTATTTCATAGTTTATTTAACGGTGCTTTATCAATGTGCATAGCGTCGAATGGAAGAATGAATCAACTGAGGAAACTATAACGTGGCTCGATCTAGTCACCCACCAAGTGCGTGCTTGGATACACTGAATAACACCATGAAACACATGAGAGAGCATAGCCAATCTCCCAACTGAGAGTCAAACCCGGAACCTCTTGTATACGAAGCAGGAAT
>NW_019059680.1:373626-419730 GCF_000696155.1 Zootermopsis nevadensis
ACTAACGGTCACCTTCAATATCAACGTAAAGAGGCATACAACTCACGCCTGTAATTATTTAAATGTCTTTTTGAGTCCGAAAAGGCAGAGCATAAACAGAAGCCAACGGTTTATGGAAAGTGGGCCAGAAGAGATCCTGAGGCTACGAAGAGCAGCGGATTTCTCTAATCTACGCGGCACATGTGTGGGCGACATCGGAGCCGCACCTGCTCGCACACGTGACAACCTACAGAAATCACAAATGGTCCTTAACTTGAGGAACATTTGACCTTCTGAAAATTCACATCGTTTAACTTCAGATGAACAATACTATTAGTGGTATGACAACTACGTGGAATTAATTCAAGTGCCACTTACAAACTGAGTGAAGAGACAACTCCTTGTAGCTACAATACAGATTCTGAATGTTAAACACATTTCGTATGATAAATACCAGCAATTTATGTTAAATTGTGCAATTCTGCCATAGTACTTGCTGTGTTTATCATGTTAATCAAATTGGGATGGGCTGAAATGGAATCAGCTGAATACAAATCAGACACCTTCATTCCACTAGAAGGACTACAAATAGGGAACTATGAATTCGGAATAGACGGCCTGCCGCAAATAAAAGCAGGTTTTATTTTGGTCACCAGTGAGTGGATATTTACTTCGTAGAACAAGCAGTCGTGCACGTCCTTGCACGCTATGATGTGATTAACATTGTTTTCGCATAGAAGCGATGCCTCCTTAAAACATTCTACCATTATTTACAGTGGCTTGCCTGCAAATATAACCTTGTAAAATGACTGTAATTTCGAGTTTTAAATAATCGTTCTTTTATTATGTAAAAATATTTCGTAGAGCTGTTACCTATTAACCGATAATGGATTTTCGGAGTTCGAGGCGCCTCGAAAACAAAGTTACAATTTGAGATAATAAAAATGCAAATACTGGTACAAGAAATTTATTCATAAAATACCGACAGGATGAGGACCGCTCAAACTACGGTTTGTGAAACATGAAGATGGATGTGAAATATATTTCGGACATGGGAAATAAATTCAGAATGGACACACGGGATGCAGTAACAGATAATCACAATTCCCACCAGTCTTAAGCTGAAATGGTGGAATATGTAAATAGCTATATAAACGAGGCCAGCCTAAGCCAAAATAAAACAAATAGGTTAGGTATTTTATTTCGAAAAATACTTCTCCCCCTTAACAGCTTCCATAAAGCAATCTGAAAGGGGGGAAATACGCTTATGTTTCTGCAAGCCATGGCATTTATTTTAACGTTCTTGCTGCCTTTGAGGATCAAACGTGAAAAGTCATAAATAGAACACAGCGTTCCGTTTCGGATATGTGAATTAATCACTTTTACAACTGCAGCAAAGCTAATAACTGTTTGGAAAATCTTGCTCGAATAACTAAGTAATTCCATGAAGTAGGATACTTTTCGAGAAACTAACAGTCGCTGAACTAATCACGCCTTTTGTGGAAACAAAGGGTTCACTAATGATTCATAAGATCACGCTACTGGTCCCTATTATTAGCCAGACGAATTCAGTTTAAATTCTCATGCATTACTTCTCCAATATGCATTTTATTAATATTCTCCTGCCTACACCAAATCCTCCCAAACTATCTCCTCTTTCATGTTTTCACAAGTTTTTGCAAGTATTTCTCATAACCAATACGTGCTTCATATTCTTAAACGTTTAATAAAATTTCCGTGAGTAACAAGATCAACTTTATATGGAATGAAGACTGGTTTCTGAGTGTTAGTAAAGAGAAAATATTTAGTAATGCGAGACACCTTTAATTTGATGATGGTTGTCTTCTGGGTTGTTGCGCCGTGTAGTCCGGTAGAAGTTGATATTCTAGACGATAAATTTCTACCAGACTCACCGCCGTGAAAACCTCAAATCCTAAACCTTTAATTTATTCCACTAACGTCGATTCGTGAAACTGTAATTCGAATATTAATGTCAAAGTTAAAAAACAAGTGCAATAAATGTTTCTTTTTATTTTCAGTCGAAAAACAATTTCAAGGGTGTGTGCCAATGACATTGTTAAGCATTAAACTGACGATAAATTCGCAATCAATCATATTCAGAGGGACGTATTACACTGACTACTCTCCCCATAAACCTGAAATTACTGTTCCTCAAATGGCAGGCTGTGACATAAAACAATGATTACTATTCACTCGCAGTTTTGCTGTTTTGTCAGTTTATTACTTACTCACAGTACCGTCATCCAATAGCTAACTTTCCGTACATTTTTAAACCAGAATATAACGCGTCTTACGTTTTGTACTGTGACATTATAACTCTAGCCCGTACTTAATTAAGTATCACGCCATAAAGGCATATACGTATGGGGGTTTAACATCAGACATTATTAATGTCGGAGATGGAGGTCAGTGGGCAACCTTAACATCCCAGCATCCCAACTCTGCGTTGAAATTTTGTTTTATATTGGTCTTCACCTTCGTCATCTGTGAACAGAGATTCCACCGACAGAACCCCAAGAGACAACCTTTCTATCTGCGTATTATTTATACCGCCTAATTCGCCTTGTTATATCAATAACATTGTACAAGACTGTTTCCTCGTTACTTTAGCCATGTAATCTAATAGAAGTTTACCTACGTTTCAGGAATAACTGCTGCCTCAATCATCAGGGCGATCATCACCCTTCTATCAGATCACGTGTCTCAACAACCCAGAAGACAGCCATCCTCATACTTGCAGTCGTGAACATCTGAAATCTCACTCAGTAACACTGAAGTTTTACAACCGCAATAGGTACATCGTTAAAATAAGCCAATCGGTAAGCCAGTCGCTCAGTTCTCCATCTTTTGACCAAACAGTCACTTCATAAAGAAACGAATATACAAACAACAAATAGGGCAGCACCTAGTCAGCCAGCCAGCCAATCATCCAACCATTCACTCGGTCTAACGATGTTTACTTATCTTGCAAGCAGGAGAATAAAATGTACCATAGTTGGGTTAAAACACATTTCCTATGCTATCGACGTACATAACAATAACAGCAATAGTCAGCCATCCATTTTCACTACAGAAGTCAATCTCAGGGTAGGACACGCGGTGCTTGCCTTCCCCTGCTAATCATCATATCTCAATGCGCCATACTTAACTATGACCGCCTAGAGTTTGCGAAAGGGCAGAACAGCCAGCACGTTATCATAATCTAGGTACTCACATGGGAATTAACTTCTAACTATGCATTTGCCAAAATGCAGAGCAATTAGGTTCAAGGCACGATACCACACAGTATGTACGAAATTTAAATATAATTTTTATTATGAACTTGTTTCGTGCTGTATTAAAGTAGGAAAACAAATTCTCTCTTAGGAAAGTCGCAAGATCCCGACGTTGTGTGTGGCTTTTCAGACAGAAAGAGAGAGAACTGGAGAACAATCCGTGCGCTATTAGGAAGAATTAAGGCGAGAAATAGTAATTTTAACGTGCACATAAAATTGTAAAATCTATATGAATACTGAAAAATTCATATAGAACCTCTTAAACATTTCAATCCGAGTTTCCAATTTAACAATTTTTGCAACTCAAAAAGCGGAACACATAATGTACTTCGTGTTTCAGCCTTGGAAAGGTTATAGGAAATAAAATTCGACTACATGAATATAACCAAGTACGATACTGTGAGGAGAACCACATATTAGGGAATAAGTGACCAGTTAATATATGTAAGCACCATTATTTATATGTTAGTGAAAATTTATATATCTGTAGTACGTTTGGAATAACATATTATTGTCAGCTGATAAGTCTGAAATATATGTCTCAAGAAATATTTTAAACTCTAACGGCATTCTTTTTGTGAATACAGACTACCATTTGCACCATGCCGTATGCAAGATCCGTACACAGAGCAATGGATACTTAGTGACCAAACCAGCCACTTTAGTAGTACAAACTACTTCTTACCAAACACCGTTAAATATGGACATATGGAAACGAAAATGAAAAAGTCTGTATCGACATATCGACTGCAAGTCCCTAAGAGATTAAATATAATGTCCGTGAGAATACCTTTTTAAAAAATCGAAATGTGACGAACACTCAAAAAACTATATTTCCGACATTAATAGAATAAAGTTAAAGTTGAAAAGGTGTTAAGAGAACGATGTGAATTACTTTCAATTTAATTCCAACACATACAAAGTTAAAAATAATATGCATTAAAAAAAGTAAAATACAGACATCAACAGCAGAATCAATTTCAACAAGGCACACGCCAATTGCAACCATTTACCAAAAGTAACGCCTGAATAGAATTATGGAAGATGCTACGCGAAGGAAACTGCATAAATTAAAATCGAAATACAAAAATAATTTACTGATCAAGTCCACACGGCGTCACAACAGCAGCAGCAGCAACAACAACAACAAAACATTGACATTTTCACAACCGTGAGAACCTCGAATCTCACAACGAAAGAAATGCTAACCACAATGAGTACATAAAAGAAGCAAATATGTCCAAAATGTGAAATCTTACAGTAAAATGAGACTGAGGTACAAAATACAGGAATATGACCTATTTTGGGATGTTCGGCTGTGAAGTCTGATAGAAGTTTGCTGACGTTTCAGAGGCGATTCATGCCTGCATCAACAGTGAATCCCACGCTAACAATAGTAGCTCGACATGTTTTATGCAGTAAGGGGTGCTCTGAACTATTAATTCTATCAATATGAGAGACAAAGAAATAGAGCGAGAATTAATTGAACTACGTCGATTTCAGCATCCCAACTTCATTCCTCTCAGCAGTAATTTAAATATCAGGCAAGGAACTTCTCGTACATTCCAGTCTTATGCTACACCCGAGCGACATAAAATACACAGACATGTATTAAAAATAAACTATAAAGAAGGTCGGAGAATGACAATATCATGAAAATAAATATTATGAAGTCTGGTACTACTTCGAAAAGTTTATCTTTAAATGTAATAAATCTTACAGTATAGGGGCGTTTAAATTACGAAGTAGAATGTAAAAACGTTTGAAATCTTTTTACAAAACTCTGAACCGGTTTTACAACATACTGAGCAACAACTAATGGAAAAAAGGAAAAAGAAATGTTGACTTTCACGAAGGAATAGGAGCAAAAATGAGGACAGAGTAGACAGAAGAATTCGACAAGTGCTACGAATAAAAGATCATATCAGTATTCAACTTGTCAACAATATATCACATGCTAAAGATTTCAAAAGAGAACATAATACGAAATGTATTTTTCAGGGGACAGCCGAATCCTAATACATACTTGAAAAAATAAAAACAACACATTTCAGAGTGGGACAGATTATAATCCCGGTTTTGGTCGTAATGAACTTTTTGTGTCTTGAGCGGATTTCCCAACAGGAATAACAACTGCATATATGCATTTTAAAAGTAGCTGTGCTACCTCTATACGTATTTTCAACGACTGATTAATGCCCATACCCTCAATCTCTTAAAAGGAGCAAGAATTCAAAGGAGACTACAAAGGATATTTAACTCATACTTCATTACAATAATTTTAAAAGATCTTCGTCTAAGTCTCAACAGTTTGATCGGCACACACAGTTTCACCATACGTAGGTTATTTTTTCAATACAACTACATGCGAGTGGAGCATTAGAAACAAACAAGGAAGCAGAGTACAACATTCTTCAGTCGCAAACGGCTTTCTCTTACAGAATCACGAAACAGTGTTAAGTCCTACGTTACAACGAGAACCTTGTAGCACCAGAGTGTGGACTCAACAGAACCTTTTTAAGCAGCGGCTTCTCTATGAAGTAGATCGAAATTTCCCCAGGACCAAGATTATAGAATTTTGTTATCGCCTGGGTTAATTACAGAGGTAAATACAAACTGATTAGTTAGCGATGCAGAGTTAAAACCTACTCAGATCACACGTCAATTAGGAAATAAACAGGCATACTGTAGCAGTGAAATAAAAAGGGAGGTGTGAGGGGAGACAACCTACATCAATGTTTATAAACCTACAAGGCTTGTCAATCTTCAGAGACGAGTGAATGGAAAGACGCATCTTTATACACCTGAAAACAATGTGATATTCTTACGAAATTATTTTTCTACCTAGATATTATAACCTGCATCACATTAAGTACGTAATTCGCTGTGAAAGCATTCAAAATACGGACTTACAAGTTAGTGTAAGGTTATGCAATAAGCTTATTTTGTATCTATGTCACGCACATAAACACCTTAAATGAAGAAAGAATGTTCTCTGATACACAACATACTGCACAGCAATAAATGTTCTATACATAGATAATTCAACTGCAATTGCATTTTTACAATACCCTTATTACATTATAATACTCTCATTACAAACGGGGGTTGCGTTTCTGCAAATCGTTGAGTATAACACGAAAGCGTAAAATAAAAAAAAAGTCATTTTGATGTTGAACTGGCGCCAGAATTCTTCAGAGCTAAGCTTAACATCTGGATCACATTCTCTGACAAGCCTGGAAGACGTTCGACACAGGCTTTAAAATTTGGCCGCGGATAAGATGTTAATGACACTCATAACACTGAAAATCGCGGAAATGCGAGAACGCAGAGAGCGAGAGCGCGTATAACGACAGTAACTTGTATTTTAAAACACCAATCCCTTTAAACAATTAGAAAGACTTAGAAAATAGTATAGGGATATGAAACTAGACTACCTTTGTCCTGTAGAACCGTTTCGTTAGATCCTGGAAACAACAGGAGGAATAGTGCACGGAATAATGTCAACATTCTCCATCAAGTAACCGACAGCCACACTTTCCCTTACTGGCAGCTCCTATCAAGAAATTTATTTCCGGTAGTTCTATAAAAATAAAACATCCACGTTCATGCGGCCTTCAGTGTGGACGCTAATGTGACGCATTATAATATTTACCAAGCAATCTATCAAAAAGTGATGGGTCCCAGTCCGTAGCGCCAATGCATGCAAATCTACGGCAATAAGACAACTGAATTTCGTTTTGATAACAAGAGTTACTGGTTCTTATTTATAAGGCTGGCGGCACATGACGCACATTTGGATATAAATTCCAACTAGTCTTTGCTGTACAAGTACAAAAACTCTACTAAAAAGCCAATAAGTTTCAATTTTGGGTGTTTTTCATCTTGTTTTCTTTATAAAACAAAGAAAATTGTGTCTAAATGTGTTTTATGTCAAAAGACCGAAGATAAACATGCACAGCAATAGCAGTGGGGAAGCTAACATATGGAAGCAACTTCGGTTAACATGGCCCCTGTATTTTTCAAAACTTACCCTCATAAATTCGTTACACCAATTACTAGATAACTCGAAATTACTATCTTAACACACAACGACCAACCCGACTAAATAAGGCTACGTGCCATACATGCGCTTGGGGTGAGTGGAGTATAGCTTCTCTCTTTGACCTCCGCACTAGATTGGGGTGAGTGGTCAGCATCACGCCCCGGCCGGCTTTATCCCCGGGAAAGGACCCCGGTACCCATTAGATTGGAGGCTGGGTGGGCCCCAGAATCGGTCTGGACGCAGAGGATAGAGGGAAAATCCTCTGCCCCCGTCGGGGGTCGAACCCTGGTCGTCCAGCCCGTATCTAGTCACTATACTGACTGAGCTATCCCGGCTCATAAGGTTGATAAAACATGTTGTATTTCCAATACCCCATTTTAAGAACATTAATTAAGGAACGTTTTGTTGCTGTGGTCCGTGCACTGTTAATTTGTCACTGTTATGTCCCTGAGACGAGAGGTAACAATAGCCAAGCTAACGAAAGGAAGAAAAAAATTAATAGCTGGAGGAGCAAATGGCTACCACCCACCGTGAGGCGATGTCTTTCATAGACACTCCCCTTCCATTCAACGTGACGGAGAAATATGTTGACTTTGTCAGCGAAAAACGGCTTACACGAAGACTGTTAGCACATAAAATGTAATTAATTAAATTTAAGTATGAAATAAAAAAGGGTATCGTCTTAGTGTTCAGATATTTATAATATGACAAAGACAACGAAGCATAACAAACTTCGTTGTCACGTTCTGGGTGAAAGAACCTTATGGCTATAATACAATCACTCATTATCTAGCTATAAATGTATTCATAAGAGAGACGTTTTCGAAAATCTAACATTCATTTAACTCTTTACGCTAATGTAACTGATGATCAGGGATAAACGCATTCAACGCTTCAGACCAAAAACCCGCAGGGGAGAGACAACTTGAAACGTGAAGGAGGAGATGGGAGGATAATATTAAAATGGACCTTAAAGAATGTGGGAATGTGACTGGATTCATCTGGTTCTGGATGAGGTCCAGCGGCGGCTACTTTGAACACGGTAATACACCTTTGGGTTCCATGAAAGGCAGGTAATTAATTGCCTGACCAGCTCAGCGACTGTCAACTTCTCTAGGATTCTGCTCCACAGATTTTAGCCTTAAACGTCGAGTCGTATAGCAGGCTCAGGCATTTTCCCCCTCCAAATAATAACTCAATAAGATCTGAAAGTGTCCGTTTTTGGATAACGGGAAATGGTACCGAAAGTTAAGAATAAAAGATGATTTTTGGGTGACTTTCCTTAGGAAAGCAACATAATACTTTTGCGGCGATGTTTACAAAAGATTATTATAACGACACAGCAACTGCACGAAATAATCTTGATGTCATGATCCTGAGTGTTAGACAGAACAACCAGAAACCAATCTTCATTGGTTTGCTCCCATCCGAGAGATATGTTTCTTAGAGAATGGGCATTACGTTATCATCCAAAGAAGTCAAGTTTCATCCTGGTGTATCATTTTCGGAGATTTGGGGCATCAACTTATAAATGCTACAAGTTTTGTTAAACTTATTCCACTATGTTTCATAGTAGATGGGTGCATCGAATCCTGTGATAAACACACATTATATCGTCTAATAATAAGGATAGCAAAGCGTTTATTATCCAGTAGTGGTTAATGCAAGCCTCTTCATTTCAAACACAATACATTATTCGTTTCAAAAGTTACAACTTATATGTTAGCGTTAAGAGCAGCGTAGTTTGTGATAAGATCCACAATTTCATTTCTTAAGTTACTTCTTCATAAAGAACGAAACATTGCTACAGCAGGCGTCTTGAAGATACACTTAGATATTAAGAACGAAACACGAACATAATTAAACTAGAAGCCTATAGTCCAAAACAAAGTAATAGTAATGTTAAAATACATATTATTCCTTGGTACTGATGCAGTAGTCTTCTAATTGGACAAGAATACAGTATGTAATACAGGGTCTATTAATACTACTTGCATTCGTAACAGAACTGTATAGTATGTGGGCGATAACATATATAATCATACAGCTGTTAATCACCACAACAATCAACTATAGTTAAATAAGAACAGCGCGCCACTGATCGGTATATTACAACAGAGTTCATAAGGTAAGGTCATGGATCATTATCGATATAATGCATAGTCATTTGTTAACACCGAGGCATAAACTCACGATTCATAACGGAGTATTCCATGGAAATACGTGGAAGTACATTAAACACTGCTTGAATATTAAACGGAACTGCGTCAAATGTTGCCATAAAATCTCGAGATAACGCTGTGACTATAATTTTTGCAATTTCTGTGTGAGGTCATCTTCTTTTTAAAAAAAGATGACCTTATACAGAAATTGCTTGGTAAAGATCGAAGTTCTGATGTATTCTTCTTCAGACTATGTTTATGCCAGGCTTAAAAGGATTATCCGTAATTGCAGTCACGTGATACATTTCTGTGCACAATTTCCATTAGTACTGGAATTCCATGAAATATAGACCTTTGTCACATGTAACCTCACAGAATAGCACCGTCGCCGCCAAGTTTGGAACTCTTTAGCACACAAAACGTGTTTCATACGGAATATGTAAGTATGTTTTCTGACATTCTATATACCGTATTACCCCACAAACCCTCGCGTACTTAGGTCCAGTTGTTCATAAGCTATCGGTTAGTCATTGAGAAAAATAACGTAGATTACACGTGACAGACAATTTACCTTTTATTAAAAAAAATGCATTAACAAAAGTTATATCTTTCCAAAGATCTATTTTATACAAAATTACAGAGATATATTAAGTAGCGCTAGTATTACTGCCACCTCTAAAGCACGCAATATCGTCATCTTAGTCTTACTGGTGGTACGAAATTTTGAAGTATAAAAATGGGGGTGGTCTCCAGTAAGGCAACTTAAATGTACAGCCAGATGGGTGCGTGCTTTGTTTTTAAGAAAATTAACAAATACAGCAAACTAAGGATCAACCATAATAAAACAAGTTAAAATAAAAAATTTTACACAAAAGGCTTTGGCTACTGATGACTGATTTATTTTAAAAATAACGATAATGGCGGCTGATATTATTATACTATTGTTACTGAAGCAATAGCATAAAATCAGAAAGTTGACTGTTATGATATCGAGGTTAATATTTCAATTCGTATCCAAAGAGAAGGGATTCCATACATAAGATCAATTCTTCATAATTCTTCAAATTTAATTGTAGAAATTAACGAATACCACTGGCGTGAGTTAAGATGACGATGACGATACACGTGAAACGGTAAGAAGTCTGGCATAATGTCTAGACAAAATCAACCACAATTCTTTTGAATGCCAAATAAGCCAAAGACATGAATATCTTGTAGCAATCACCTTTGTGCCTTTCGAAAGTTTAAAATATAGAAGTTATTTAATCTAAAAGAATAATAACTCCAGCTGTTCCAAACATGCAATCCTAGCAATATACATGCGCAGATGCGGTACTATTATCATACTTGCACGAATGTAGCTTACTCAACGAAGTAATGCAATAAAGTTATCGGTCCTGTCTCTCCGTCTCTTTTGCTTATTTTGTAGTCCATATGGCTTGAGGCACTTCATGCAAATTATATCGCAGAGTAGTTGGAAAGGGTCTCCCTCAACTAACATCACAACTTTCCCAAAGCATCGATCTCCAAGTTGGGGGTGGGTTTGTTAGGGGGCTTGGGAAGAGGGTGGACGGTGCCTCCACCTCTACTGCTGATGGTACAAAACGCTCATCTCCAATTGTGCTGTGTAGGAAACAGCTTCTCTGCAACAGAAGTGACGTGAACAACGAATCCCACTTTAGGACTCGATCACTCATACCCCCATAATATAAACTCTTATTCTTTATACTTCAAAAAGATGGACTGTCCTTAACACATCTTCACAAGTGTAACTTGTGTGCTAAGTGATTACCGAACAGCATCAGAGAACCCTATGTTTCTCCCGCCGACCTGCTTACACGTGTCAACAACAGATTATCTTATGAACAGAAAAGATGTCTAACACTGAGCTACTACGTAGGACTATCATCGTATGGCTATGAAGCTAAGTTATTATTTGGTGAGATTTCTGGATCTTAAGGCGACAAGTATGAAGATAACAGTCTTCTAGGATATTGCGTTGTTTAGTCTGAGAGAAATGTACCGACGTTTCAGAGATTCGTGCTACCTCCATCATCAGGGCGATGGTGCAATGATCACCTTGATGATGGAGGCAGTAAGCACCTCCGCAACGTCGGTAAACTTATACTATACTACATGGCGCCGACTTCAGCTTCGTTCAATGCTATGAGGTACCCAAATGCACTACATTCGAAAATATATTTATGTATCTCATTTTCTCAATGCATACAGTGGAAATTTATATTTCACCAAAGCGCTAATATGTTTGGCACGGTATTAGTTAATCAAAGAGTAAAATTAAGCCTCTGTCTACGCACCATACCATGAATACCTCTGGTGGGAAAGAAATCTACAAAGTTTTTACCTAGGCAGTAGACAGGAGTGATCAGTGAGCATCACGCTTCGGACGCTTTATTCCTTTGGAAAGAAACCAAGAAGAAGTAATTTTCATTGGCTAATGAGGACTCAAATTCGGTCTGGATGCGGTGGTGAGAAGACAATTTCCTGCTACGACTAGTTTACACTAACGTTTTGCAACTTAACGTCACATAATTTTTACAACAAACGTTGCCGTTTAAGGGTTTAAGAAACAAAGAATGTAGTAAATTTAATGTGTGACTGATACAAATATTAGATTTAAAAACATTACTGGTCACTTTATAATTCGTTTCTGTGTGTGTAACTGACACCGAGGCAACAGAACCCGAAGGTTCAACAACAGCCATCGGGCGAGCTCCTCAGACAATTCCACACACCTACTTCAAATGTCGCACAGGCCGTTCCATATTATCAGAGATTTGTGAAAAGTTTCGTAACACACATTTCACATCAACGATTCTTATATTACAGCCATGTTTCCAAATTGGGGGACCATATTTTGTCGGCTGTCCTCAACTGCTTAATCGAAAACAAATTATAGCAAATCAAATGTAAATAGGGACCAACTCACACATTCGCCCAAAGGATTTTAATGTAAGTATTACAGCAAAAGATAAATCATACAATAAAATTCCGAAAACGGTGTCACGCCAAATTCAAATTAGTGACTCTTCCCAAGCTTCGTCATTGTGGTTTAAGTTTCGTACATCTTCCCACAATCAGGATAACTGAAACAACGCTGCCGAATTACATGTAACCCCCGCAGCGAAATATCGCTTTAATAAGATGACCTTCCTCTAGGTTGCAGCGTCGTATAGTCTAATAAGTTAACCAACCTTCTCAGAGGTCCATCACCAACGCAATTATCGTGTAGTCTACCAGACGACACGCCACTACAAACCAGAACACAGCCATCTTCGTACTCACCGCCGTCAGAACCTCAGATCGCTTTATTGTTCAGACAAAGTTAATAAATACCCACAGAATATCAAAATCTGGTACAAATAAAATACTTTATGATAATGATAATCACGGTGATATTTTTCTGTACAAGTATTTCATGTTCATCACTCAGTTGCCAAGCAATGCAGCGCAAACACAATTTTGATTATAGATCGCGATAAATAATACAGAATAGCTTCAATATGTGATACGGTCTACTAGCAGTTTCTATAGACAGCAAGCTGCCACAGACTGATGTGCACCACTGCTGATTTATTCTTTAGTCGTGACACATGCCATTGCCAATCATTCGCCACCTTACGTCTCCATATAATTCTTTAACTATTTATTTCAAGTCCCAATTAAAACGGATAAAAATTGATCAGCAGTTTATTCCGTACAATGCAAATATAAAACTATCTGAGCTCGTAAAACTATATATTTACTTTACATATCCCTTGCCAAATTAAACAGAAGTCCATATATGGAGAAGTTTAAGTAATATATTAGAATATCCTATGGTTCATCGGACTTGGCATCTATGACCTCCCAACAAGGAAAGAAAACAGAAACATGGGAAACATAAATACAAGCTATAGTCTGCATGTAAGTTTAGTATGGCGTGGGCCTATGTACACAATTACAACCACGGAAACTTACGAAGGATTTATGCAAGACAGACATTACTGAAAAACAGACTTTTTCCATTAAATAAAAAGTTGTCAGTGGAACCAAGGTTCCGGAGAATTTGACGTAAATACGGATATATGGAAAGGAAGTTTATATATTGGCTTTATTCTAAATATTTCCTTTATACATGCTTTACACTTGAGTAAAGTTTGATTAAGACATTGCTTATTTAACTTGAATTAGTTACGCTTAATATGGGTCTGTGGTAGCTGAATGTAATGTAAACTAATGTAATGTAAGGTAAGGTAATGTAATGTTTCCTAGGTAACAAAAATGTCGAGTAAATAGATGTTCCTTAGGTAACCATTATTGTCGATTTGTTGATAAACAGATGACGTTCCCTAGGTAACTATTGTTGTTTATTTGTTGATAAACAGATGAAGTTTCCTAGGTAACCATCTTACACATTTTCGTCACACGTTTTTGCGGAATGACACTGACCCTAAAATATAGACGTATTTAGGTCATAACGGCATTAAGTGCCTTCTCACTAACCAATTTACACAATTTTTAAGGCTGAAGGCCTGACATGTTGCGATTTTAACTGAAAGAAAAATATACTTTTACAATAACAGTGCCAGTTTGTATACGTACACGCTTAAGAGCATATATGATTTGGTGCTTTCGCGGCAACTAAACTCCAAAGTCTTCTCGGGCAATCAGCCGCGTCAATTGGTTACACGAAGAAAACGTTTTGGGAACCATCTCCGCCCCCATCATCAGGCATATGATGTACATACAAGGTGATCTCGCATGATAAGATCGATATATAACCAAGGGATCGAAGCAGCACTAATTACACTTTTACATGGACTGAAAGGAGTAACTTTGAGACAGACAGCGAAATGAGGATGTGAGGAATTTGTGAAATAAACAAAATTTCCGATAACATTAAGAATAACAGGTTAAGTGGAGCAGCCATGTCTACCGGTAAGCTAGAGATTACCACAAATGAGGTTGTTGAATAGTTTGTGTAAAGTCGGATAGGGTCCGAAGGGCAAAAACCTTGTAAGAAAGGCGAGGATTTCATGAAGGCGACAACTTGCACTGCGAAGGACATGAATTTATTTTAGGTGAGATTCATGATACATTTAGCAGTCCTACAAACACAACGTGATCATTAGAACTCAAAATTTGTGGACTAAACATTAGTTTGCTACACACAAAAGTATAATACCTGACGACTATTAGGGTATTCTAGACTAATTTCATGATCACAACAGTAATCTCTATAGTTTACACAAATAATGTCAATCTCAAATTAAGATGTGCGAATAGTTTCAAAATAGCGCGTCTTTATAATTCTGATATGAGACGGGCATATAGCACACACTGAAAAATATAAATATAAAACTTACGTAACATTTCGTCCGCCATCCTGTATAATACAATAATTGCAATGACGACGTTAGTCTAAACAACAACAAGAAAAACAACAATCAGTCCGTACCTCAACAAAAATTGTCAGTGGAACCATGGTTCCGGAGAATTTGACGTAAATACGTCTATACGGAAAGGAAGTTTATATATTGGCTTTATTATAAATATTTCCTTTATACCCGCTTTACAATTGGTTGCCATCATGAATGGTGTTACCTTGTGATGTTCTTTAAATTGCCTAGATCTTCCTAAACAGATGCCTGGAAATGACAACTCTTCTGCATGTTCATCGTATATGACGGATAAGGGTGTTTTATTTTGTGCAGGAGCAATTTCCAGACTCAACAACTTCTATATTTTTACTTTTTCTGTACTGTCTCATATATTCTGCTTTATGGAGTCATTTAGCTTCAATGTCATCCATCTTGTACATAGTATGACGCAACAAACTACGACGCACTTCTTCTACAAGCAATTCACAGCTCAACTCTTTCCACACTAACGAAAGCCCATTGTTGACGGCAACAATGGCAAGTAAACAGACGACGTAGGTAACAATAATGTCATTGTTGTTTGTAAACCATTGTTACACTTTTTCGTTCCACTTTTTTGCCGAATAACCCTTCGTTAAGATGGCGATTGACTTGTAACATTTACTCGTAATGTAACATTCGCGGCGAGCATGTTACATTACACCACAACTGGTGAGGCGCATCGAATGCTCGTTTTGAACGCTCGGCTCGACTGTGCTCGTGTGTGCTCCCTTCATTTCATTCAATATGTCGGACATGGAGGTTGTGTTATCTTTGTTCCATTTAATACGCTACTCTTATTTAAAGAACTCGTGAATGCTCGTTACGACGCCGCTCGACTGACTGACTGACTGACTTGTAATGTAACACTCAAAGGGATTCGCGAAAAAACCGACAACACGATGGAGCGCCCGCAAGCGTGAGCGGCTCGCATCGAGCGGCTCCGTTCGCTGTCTTCACTTGTGTAAAGCTCGATTTGTAACACGTTACATTACAGGCAAATGTTACAAGTCAGTCGCCACCTTTATAGACGTATTTACGTCAAAAAATATTTATCGCTTACAGAGACGAGCTGGTAAATGTTGGGGGAAATAATCGCTTCTGATTCTAAGAATCACACGAAACCGATAAATATAAAATGCAGAGTTGCTGATTATAAAGCAGGTGGTATATACAGTTACCACTGGACTATAAAAGTGTTATTAAATGGACCTGAAGAATTAAGAATTCTCTGATAACGCCAACATGTCATGGTCCAGGAAGTCTGCTACTATTGTACTAACGCATTCCTTGCTTCGGTAACAATAATATAATACAAACGATTTACATTATGTATTATTTAAACTATAAGCTACACTGTGCAACATCTGTTACCGTTTCCCATAAGCCTATACAATTTATATTAGACTTCTTTAGACTCGCACAGACATTATGAATTCGATGGCTCATTTCTATGACTGTCAGAACTAAATGCCGTTCATGTAAACAAAGGTTTCGGTGCGGACTCTAATTTATGATCAATAAATAAGATTATTACATCTACCCCCTTCTATTGGCTCAGTTAAGGTTCAATGTACAGATTTATAACTCCAATCAGCAGACTGCATCTTGAGAGACCCGCAATAGCACCAAGCTGTTTATAGAACTCGACGCTTGTTTATTAAGTTCTTAAAAATCCGTCAATAAGTCCTATCCTGAGCCAAATAAATCAAATCCAAATCCTCGTATTACATTTATTTTGAAAATTAATTATATTCTCCCATCTATGCTTATATCTTCAAACTACTCTCAGCCATTCACATTTTCCCGCTAAAATGTCAGCATTTATCATCTCTCTACGCCTGTTACATATCTCACCAATTGATTTGGTCACCGTAAAATCATGAAGCTCCTCCTTGCACATCCTCTCCTCTTAGATAAAATTATTCTCCACTTCACCATGTTCCTATGTTCTCAATCTGTAAGAGAGTTGAAGTTTTCACAGTGGTGAGAATAATGATGATGATGATGATTAATCCATTTTCAAAGCTAAAGTCATTTCAGCTCTGAAGATACAGTTTGTTTATTCAAAATTTTGGCATCCACCCACGAGTCAACATGGCGCCAAAACCCAGAATAACTTCATTTTCAATCTATTCCTGTCCAATGGGTACCGGGGCCCTTTTCCGGGGGTAAAGTGCGGCCAGTGCGTGATGCTGACCACTCACCCCATCTGGTGCCGAGGTCAAGAATGAGTAGGATCTATACCTCTCCCCCCCAAGCGCCTACATGGCGCATAGTGGGACAGCTAAATGTAAGAGACTAAGTTTAACACCAATAAACCCCATTCAGGCCTTTCTTCACTATAACCTAGACCAGGGGATCTCAACTTCTTTTGCTGGTGTACCATTAATTCTAAGTTGACACATCAAATGTACCACTAACAAAATGCGTTCAGGAAAAACTTGATGCCTGCCTCCAGTGGCGTAACTAACGTTTCGCGGTCACCACATGTGTAACTACTTCAATGAGAAACAGTTTCTCTCTTTAACTGCATTTACTGAAAGAAAAGCTACATTAAATATACAGAAAGGTATGTGCAAAATAATGCTCAAGTAGTGAATAGTTTAATAACTACTCAACCACATAACAGCAAAAACTGAAGTGTACATACATATATGACCATTTCATATTGCACAAAAAGCCTATTTTTGAATACATAACAGACTAATTTAGGATTCAGTGCGAAAGTTGTGCTTGTTTAGCCAAACAAAAATTTTCAGTTAATTTCAGCATGGATTAATTTTCTTACTTAGTTCGCGTACCACCAGTGATACGCGTACCAGAGGTTGAGAAATGCTGATCTAGACCCTACTGGGCATTCATCAGGAATTATCGATGTGGGATCAGTCCATCCAGACAAATGCGGACACACATCCCAAGTTTCGAGCAGTCCTGGACCACAAACTGCCTTAGCGTTGAGCGGCCATATTGGATGCTGTAATTAAACCATCCCGTCTACAAATATAATGCAACGCTTAAGTCGGTAATTGTTTGCTGCAATGAGTTCTGGGCCGCACCTGAATAATACGTCGACCATAAACTACACGGCCTGTATTTACACAGTCACGTTTCGGTAACTGAAAATAACTAGAGGCTGACAGTGTGTTGCAGGAAATTATATAACTGTCAAGACTGGTGCGGTGTAGGTAAAGTGGTTCCTGTGATTAGGAACTATAACTGGAGGCGTGTAGATGAACTACAGGCAGAGCTCAACGCATTAACTCGACTCAAGATGGAAATGAGCGGTCACTCTCCGGCCGTTTTGCATCCGACGAAAAATCCTCAATTACCAATGCACAAGAGGCCGGGTTAACCTCGAAGCTGGCCTGCATATGGTGGCGGAGAGGAAAATCCCTTCAACTGCCAGGAATCAAACCTCGATTGTGCAGCCCATTGAGATATTCCAGCGCCTTCTAATATCGGTATTTGAGTTACTTAATGGTATTTGAAATGCGAAATTACAACTCACGTGACGCCGAAAGAAACAGGAATTTTATCACAACTGTTGACCGGGTAGGGATTTGCAAAGAGGCAACTGTAAAGTATAGGCCGATCGAAAAAATATTGTCAATTAGTTTGGCAGAGGAGAGTCGGGAAATGTATGTCAAACCTCATTCTGGCAAGTTAAGTAAGAACGAGAAACCAGGTACTGTTCGACAATGAACACGCACTGCACTAATGAAAAACTCATCCTTGCACTTCGACTGTTGAAATACAACTGATGGACTTCCGCGAGAGGGTTACAACATGACGTGACCTGGGTGGACAACTGTATACTCAAAGCAAAATCATGCACCCCCTCTTCGATGGGGCAGCAGAATTTAAGGTTCTCCACGACAGTGACTATGAAAATGGCTGTCCTCTGAGTTGTACCGCCGTGTAGTTTGGTGGAAGTTTCATGGGTCCGTGCCATTGCCCTGATGATGGAGAGAGCAAAAACTTCTGAAACTTTGGTAAATTTCTAGCAGCCTACATGACACTACAACCCAGAAAACAGCCTTCTTCGGTCAGATACCAGCTTTCACAAATCACGTCAAGACAGTGCACGTTTATAGTACTCAATGCGCAAACATTTTGGAATAATTTGTGCCCGGAAAATAAACTTGGTCACAGAATATCACTGTGGTCTTTAAGGTTGTAGCGCAGTGTGGAATTGTGAGTAGACAACAACGCTTCGAAGGAACATACCGTCTCCATTTTCAGAAACCCAATATTATTACAAGTCCACATGGCGTTACATCCCAGAAGACCAATATTTTAGTATCTTGTCTATAATGCCAATAGCTAGCTGGTGTTTTGTTGTATAAATTCAGCCTAAATTTCATGTGCACGACGTTCCGTAAGCTGGTTCTACGCTCCTCTTGAGGTAATTTACATAGATCTTACTTTTATGTTAGTGTTAAGTGGTTAGTGTATCAGTGTTGTATGCCAAAATTCGAGGGTTCCTTTCCAGCCGTCATCAGTTATCCTAACTTTAGTAATAAAAAGAAATATGTCGGCATAATGATAACCTATCACCCGAAGATGGGAACAGTGCCAACTCTTGAAACATCATGTAGGTTATATCAATATATCTCAGACAATGGCCGATGTACAACAAAATATTGGACTCTGAATCAGTCACGGTATAGGCCCAAGTGACGATGAATTCGAAAGTCAAAACAGACGTACTTCATTAAGTTTCTTTCCTCCTATGAGGTTAATAAATAGAACATATTGTAACAGCTAGAATATAAAACTAGGGTATCCAATTTTAATAAAAAAAACCCTCTTTGTCACGTCTGTAGCATAAAAGCCTCTAGGTATGGTTCTTATAAATACTTGTTAGTAATACATAAATACATATAAGTCAACATAAAACGTCAGGTAGTTGAATTATGCACCACAGACTATAAAAGGTAAGCCAATGGGTTTCAATTGTTTTTATGGTGTGGAATTTAGTCTCTGACATTCATTCAACAACAGAGATTGAGGGCGTTTGAGAAAAGGCGCTGACAAGAACAAGCGGATCAAAGAGGGATGCAGCTTCAGGAGGCTGGAGAAAACTGCATAATGTAAACTTTCATAATTTGTACTCTTCAAGTATTATTAGGATCATCAAATCAATAATGACATAGGCGGACGTGTAGTGAGCTTGGTGGATATAAATGCAAAGGGAAAGTGACCACTCAGAAGACCTAGGCGTAGATAAAAGGAAGCAATTAAAACGAATAATAAGGAAATAAAATAGATGTGGCTCATGAACGGAATCTGTGTCAAATGATGCTGAAAGCGGCAATGGACCATCGTGTTCATGAGGGGCGGGGGGGGGGGGGGGGGGGGGTGTAGTTTGGTGGAAGTTTCATGGGTCCGTGCCATTGCCCTGATGATGGAGAGAGCAAAAACTTCTGAAACTTTGGTAAATTTCTAGCAGCCTACATGACACTACAACCCAGAAAACAGCCTTCTTCGGTCAGATACCAGCTTTCACAAATCACGTCAAGACAGTGCACGTTTATAGTACTCAATGCGCAAACATTTTGGAATAATTTGTGCCCGGAAAATAAACTTGGTCACAGAATATCACTGTGGTCTTTAAGGTTGTAGCGCAGTGTGGAATTGTGAGTAGACAACAACGCTTCGAAGGAACATACCGTCTCCATTTTCAGAAACCCAATATTATTACAAGTCCACATGGCGTTACATCCCAGAAGACCAATATTTTAGTATCTTGTCTATAATGCCAATAGCTAGCTGGTGTTTTGTTGTATAAATTCAGCCTAAATTTCATGTGCACGACGTTCCGTAAGCTGGTTCTACGCTCCTCTTGAGGTAATTTACATAGATCTTACTTTTATGTTAGTGTTAAGTGGTTAGTGTATCAGTGTTGTATGCCAAAATTCGAGGGTTCCTTTCCAGCCGTCATCAGTTATCCTAACTTTAGTAATAAAAAGAAATATGTCGGCATAATGATAACCTATCACCCGAAGATGGGAACAGTGCCAACTCTTGAAACATCATGTAGGTTATATCAATATATCTCAGACAATGGCCGATGTACAACAAAATATTGGACTCTGAATCAGTCACGGTATAGGCCCAAGTGACGATGAATTCGAAAGTCAAAACAGACGTACTTCATTAAGTTTCTTTCCTCCTATGAGGTTAATAAATAGAACATATTGTAACAGCTAGAATATAAAACTAGGGTATCCAATTTTAATAAAAAAACCCTCTTTGTCACGTCTGTAGCATAAAAGCCTCTAGGTATGGTTCTTATAAATACTTGTTAGTAATACATAAATACATATAAGTCAACATAAAACGTCAGGTAGTTGAATTATGCACCACAGACTATAAAAGGTAAGCCAATGGGTTTCAATTGTTTTTATGGTGTGGAATTTAGTCTCTGACATTCATTCAACAACAGAGATTGAGGGCGTTTGAGAAAAGGCGCTGACAAGAACAAGCGGATCAAAGAGGGATGCAGCTTCAGGAGGCTGGAGAAAACTGCATAATGTAAACTTTCATAATTTGTACTCTTCAAGTATTATTAGGATCATCAAATCAATAATGACATAGGCGGACGTGTAGTGAGCTTGGTGGATATAAATGCAAAGGGAAAGTGACCACTCAGAAGACCTAGGCGTAGATAAAAGGAAGCAATTAAAACGAATAATAAGGAAATAAAATAGATGTGGCTCATGAACGGAATCTGTGTCAAATGATGCTGAAAGCGGCAATGGACCATCGTGTTCATGAGGGGCGGGGGGGGCGGGGGGGAGAGAAGAGTAATAGTTTCCTCTTTCTCGACTTTTCAGCGACTATCAGTTTCTCAAGAACTCTGCTCCATTAATTTACGACTTTTTGCGACACAATGAGGACACATAATAGCAATTTTCTAATCGCCGGCATTGATTCTTCTTCCGTCATCACGAAACAGCAGACGAGAATACTTCCCGAACCCTGTATACTATATAAGTTGAATACTTAGGTTTATCGGCGCAATGCTACAACATTCACAATGCGTCACAGAAGGAAATAGGTCCTTATTACGCGAAGAACTTATCTCTGCTTTCAACGCCAGCTACTTTAGTTTTCAGAGGTTTAATATATCTGAGTTGGCAATTTTTTTTCCGAACACGGTGGGAGTCACCCGGTTTTCAAGGTCTCTGCAATTATTCAGCAAAGGGTATCGCAGAAAAGCAAAGACAATTAACAATCTCTAAGCTGGAATTCGAACCTGTGACCGATGCAATACCGTACGCGCCGTGGGAAATATAAACATTTCATCAACACGTGGCACAGCATCCAAACATACGTTACAGCGAGATCATAATCACACACTACAACAAATTGTATAACCCTGGTTTAAAATGTCCATACGTCAATTTCAGGTGTACGTATGATGACTCAGAAAAAAATTAGCAATAGAACGTGTACCCACAGTAAGCCATCATTTACCAAAGAGGATGTGATATATAAAATCTAGGCTTTAAATTAGAAATAACTCATTTTATGTAAGGTAACATTGCTTTCAGTAACGGTTTTCTACTATTCCTCTATGTTTCATTAAGTATTCTTTCACTATGCAGACAAATAGTATTGTTCTTATTTATCCAAGCAAAGCTCAAACAATACTGATAAAACAGGGGGCAGTCCGAGTCAATAACTCTTCCCATATCGTGAATAACGTGTGTTGTATAAACAGAACACTACACCCGACTTTCATCAAAGAAATGTTACATTATGTAATATTTTGTGGACCCCAAACGCACCTACCTTCAATTCCTATGACTTCATCGATTTTGTTAGATTGCCGACAATTTTCAGCTGCACTGGAGATAGTATTTATAAGTGGATGAAACTAACAGCCGCAAGAATGCATTAAAATTGTTTTAAGTACTACCTCCTTCACAAAGCACTTCTGTCAACATTTAAATACATTTTAAAGAATAAATTTAGTAGCCATGTAGTGTATCTTTTTAAAATACGGATTGTAAATCTCGCTCGTGTTTTTCTGTAGTACTGAGATTGCTGAAACCCCCCACCCCCCACACACGGAGCTCAGCACATTATTTAACGGGTTAATGTAAAAAAAAATACAAAATAGGTTTATACGACACCGGAGGACTAAAAAAAGCAAGAAAATACAGACGATGAAAACATATTTTGTACAGGTACGCCTGTTTGATAATTATATCGCAACGCCAAATTGTAAGAACAATTAACTCAATAGGAATTAAGGTTCTCAAGGCAATGAGTACGAAGACGGTAGTCTTCTGGGTCCTTGCTGTTTCCATCAACAATCAACAACAGCGCCTTGATAATGGAGGCAGCAAGGACCTCTGATGCGTTGCACTACTTCTACCAGACTATAAGACGCTACAACCCAAAGATAGCCATCAACAGTCAACTACGCTTTGTGCGACGCTGCTTGAACAGTTGCGTTTTCTGTTCTTTTTACCAAGTGCCTTGAAGTACCGCCAGAATTTAGGGTAGACCTGTATGCAGCACCGCTGACAAAAGCATATTCCAAACGCAGATACGTAAACGCGGTACTTGTGGGTTATCGGGACACATCGCTTTAAAAATAGGATGTGTTAGGTTAATGTGTGCGGATAAATGACATATACTTGAAAGTTAGTATATTTTATTTCAATAAATGACAAATTATTATATTTTATTTTGATATGCATGAGATGTTAATTGTTGTTACTACCTGTCTAGGGAGGCCAAAATTCGTTTATAGATTTTAAAATCGTTTTAAAAATATCGCCGTTATCATTTGTACGCCGCCACATGAACTCAGCTAAATATGAATCCAGATGATGTCAGGCCGTGCCTCTCTGTTTTGTATCCCGATAACCCACAAGTACCGTAAACGATAATATATTTGAATATGACGTCGGATATTAATTGCATTATTCTAATAACCTGACCGAGTACGATCCTGGAATGTTTATTGCTTTCTCCCTCCCACCATAAACTCTACGAGCATAGAGAACATATTTCAATTAAACTAATATTAAGTTGTGGAGTTACAATATGAAGTTGAACTGCCAAAATGTGGCAGAGAAAATATAGAAAATTAATTAAACTGTGGCAAGTGTATATTAAATTAAATCGGCATACAACACAGTGATAATAAAAAACGCAACGGACTCAAATAGTAAATGCTGCAAAATTCGAGAAAAGATGTCTGAATCAAATTTGCATTTCCCCTTTAGCACGGGAAAACCGAAGTTTGCCATTCGATGGGATCCAGAGTCAAGCAGATCGAACTAATACACTTACAAACTATTTCTGAAAGATATATTTTAATTACATCATCCCATCTTCCTCATGATCCTGTAAGTGAACGCTTTCGAACAAGTTTACCCACCAAAATTCTAAATGCCAGTATTTTATCCCAAGCATTCGGCCTAAATTCTTAGCTCACAGCAACCTCTTAGATGTAACAGTCGTAACAACATTAAGTGATGTGCAAAAATCAAGACGTTCCTCATTGTAAAATGTAAGTTGCCCTCCTCCCTTTCGTAAGAAATCATACACCTTCCCTAGCACTTCGCTATTAAAATCTCAAGTGTGGAAAGTAGATGCGATAAAACGAAAGTTTCCATTTTGTTAAAACCAAAGACATGAAATTAATGTCATCACAAGAAAAGGAATTTATGACCACAAGTAATTTTAAGAACCCACACAACTCACCTTGTAGAGGTACTGATCGAACATCCGGCAGACGTCTACATCTGTTCCCATGCAGTAGGTCGCCTCCATACTCTCACACGAGCCGATAAGTTGAGTCAACGCCGCTAATGAATTGCTCGTCGTGGCAGCCGTTGCTGAAGACGTTCCACAGTCGGAATTTAACAACAGCCCTCTCACACGAATGACTTCCTGCTATATAGTCTTGGGAGCAAGCAGTTGTTGCAAGACGACCTTTCGCTGCTACCACAAAACAAACGGTGCCTTAAACGTGGAGCCTCAAGTGCGATGTCAAAGCAAGAAACTAACACACAGAAACACTGCTTTATTGTTACAGCTAACACAGATCACTGTTCGCAGACCAGATACTTAAACCGGACCTCTAGCCTGCACTACTGCTAGGAGATGCAGCTCAAACGACAACTCATTAGACACTAACCATACAGTTTGGTTCATGGTTTTTGTCAATTAGACGTACACATAAAAGGCGCGTAATTTAAAATTTGACAGTCTTGAGTCTTGAGTCTTGTGCCTTAAACTATGATGAAGTACACACCGATTACCACTCTCGGATTCCAGGTCTCTTAATGGAAAAGCTGTGTGAGGTGGCTGGTCCTGATTAAAGAGAAGCAGGTAAATCCGGCGTTTTGAGATGCCCGCGTGGAAATTCCTCCTCCTCCTCCTACTCCTCGGACGATGCTAGCTCGACCACGCTGCTCTTGCAAGTAGTCGCCCGCTAGTCGAGTCCCACCAGCCACCGCGAGTCGGCGACGGCAGCGGTAACGGCGTTCCAAACTTGCCTCTCTTTGGATATCCCCCTCCGCCCCACTACACACCACCCCTTCTTCATAACCGACACCCCCCACTCTCTTTCTCATCCACAGCACAGGAAAAGAAACTTGCACCCCCACTACCGTTACTATAACCTCTATAACTATCTCTTTCGCCATTACCCCTCAAACTGCGCACAACTCTTCAAAATAAAACTGTCCCGCGCCGATTTCAATCTCAGTCAGTCCCAAAAAATTAATAACGAAGCACCAGACATATTTTAAATTATTTTTCCTCTCCGTAAAAGGAACGGAAAAAATGACAGGTCACGTTTAATTGTATCATTTTCCAATCAGTATTTAAAAAAACACTCCATGAAACAAAATGAGTCGTAACTAATTTACACAGCTCCGACCACTGACACTAGTTATACAGTTCATCAAAAATTCCATTTAAATTCTAATTAATTTTTACCCGAGTAAACATATTATAAAACAATAGCAATTTTGTGTAGATCACCATTTCCTCTGAAGCCACACGAATGCGCCCTGAAACCCCTTCGGTCGATTCCACAGAAACAGTTTAGTTTCAGATGTCCGTTAGAGCTGTGATTACAGTAAAGACACAACTCGCCAACGTGTGATGTATTTGTATAAAATTGCCAGCTAATGAACACGCCAATTTCAATTAATCGGCAGTCTTCATCAATTAATAAAGCGTTCATTGATTCTGGGTCACACAGGAGGATCTCAGCCAATAGCCGCTCATCACAGAAAACAAAAGAACGGTTAAATGTTTTGTTATCGGAAAAATATCGGACTTACTGAATTAATACGGAACATTGACGTAGAACCCGAACCCACAACACAGCAGCATTATTGTACGTCGCCGTAGAATTGGTAACACTCCTGCTTCATATTCGAGAGTTCTGAGTTCAAAACTCAGCCGGGAGGTTAGGTATCACAAAAAAGGTTTTGGAATTATTGTTATCCTTCCCACGAAACAGTCCCTTAAAATAATCACATGATTTCCAGTGCATAGAACTAATTAAAAAATTAACCTACCACTGACAATACATACAGACTGCAGTTGATAATGCGTAATTAAATAAAAAAAAGCGAAATTAAATATATGTCTGTAGAATCACCTTCACGGAAACAAAAGTTCATCAGATAAATGTCACATTTCCGACATCTTCGTTAAATAAAAATTAAAATCAAATTGTCTAGTTCTCTTCGTAAATAGGTTCCCCGGGTGAAGGGTATTTGAAGGACGTTTACGGGATCTGATCTCTCCCCGGAAACGTCTTGAAGAAACGTAGTTAGAAAAGGAAGGTTATTAAGTAAAACTAATATCATTATGTAAACAGGTCAACTGAAATATGTGGCCTCTTAGACTGTAATCTACAACTCCTTGATTATGACGACGTCGGCAACACAGCTCACTTACACACATCATCATCATCCAGTAACTGGATCAGCATTAATTATGTATCATCACGAAAGTTTCAAATCAACAATAAATAAATCTTCGTAAGTAAAATGTTTCCAAAATTTTCTAAATGTTTAGACTGTCTACAATTCTCTAAGAAAGATTCGAGATTTTCACGGCGGCGAGTCTGAGCAAGATTGTCTTCTGGTAAACTTCTACCAGACTACACGGTGCAACAACCTAAAAGAAAGCCATCTTCTTAAAATTCTCCACATTTACATGGTTACTGGGACCAGCACTCTCGCTGTAGATGTGCACAAGCCGCAACTGGAAACCGCTACAGTGCACAGCAATGATGAAAACTCCGTCGCCATAAAGCATTTGACAAAATGCCGAGGACATGGAACCAATAAAGGCAGCAGTGCTTGTATGGAGCCGGATCGGAAGCGATGATGAAATAATAATACGTTTCTCAAGCCTATCGTTGAAATAGACTTTGAAATTTACTTACACGTTTGATAGGTTTCTACGTTTATGGACCCTGACGGTTCTGTAAGCTGGTACACTGTAAATTTTGTAGGAAATATAAGACATAATAGTAATATAATATAATATAATATGGTACTGGTTCACCATGTGTTTGACATTCATAAGAGCACAAGAAAACCTACTCAATATATGGCATTTATAGACAGTGTTGATTGTACAAATATAATAGAGCAAGAATTGAAAAGTGTACTCCAGTTTGGAACTAGCCTACAGACATTATTCAGCTACACTCTTTTCGATTCTGAATCAGTCGCCAGTCTTGATGTTCAGTTATTGCAAACATAAATGTATAGTTGCAAAAAACTTCAACAGGAAGAAACCCCACTGCACAGTGGTAGTTTCTATTGTTCACAAATCAAATAACACGCAGAGATGTTACGTCTTACAAGTATAAACTGTTTTTCCTTGGAGGCTGCTTCGTTAAATATAGGCTTACACAATAACAAAAAAAGTATGAAAAATTTGTAGATTTAATACGGTCCAAATAGCATCCAAATGAAAGATTGAGGCATGAGTTGCTTTTGATAAAATTCGTAACAAAATAAAATCTAAATGAACAAAGAAAACCCAATAAAATTAAAGAAATAACAAAAGAAATTAATGTTTAAGGTGTTCTATTTAATCTTTAAAGACCGACAGGAATTTCGCTTACACTTTCCCAACACGATTTAGTGAAATGAAAAATACGAAGTTTCATAGAAATCCATTCGAGAAGTTTAGCAGATAAATCTGCGAATGGACAGAGCGTTACTCTTTACATCATGTGAACATTTTGTGTTCACGTGATGCAAAGAGTAACGCTTTGGAGGGTAAACTTTCTGAATAGCTTAAACGTTTCGATATGACTGTTCCATGAAACGTTCTAAGTAGGCATATATGCACAGAAGCCTAAATTATAAATAAATAAAGCAAATGCACGAACGATCGAACATTTTAACGTCTTTACAAGTTAAGAACTGACTTCAGTACCGAGTACTTTGCTTCTTGCATGGAGAATATCACAGACACGCTGAAAGTTGTCCCTAGAGCTCCTAGAAATTAAAAACACAATGCACTCCATTGTTTACTAAAGTGTGTGCTCCAATCAGACCTTTTTGCTGTTTTCATTCTGATTTAGCCTTACAAACATGGCATGATTCAGTCACTTCCTTATCCTAGTTCAGCATTCTATCCAAATGAATTGTCTTCTTCTGCTTGTAGGCATTTGTCCACGTACAGGTACGTGCTCTACAAAACCAGAATTACAGTTTCTAAGAACATATACATAACAACACAGCGATAAAGCAGAAATATTAAAACCGTCAGAAATCCTTTGGAGCGTACCAGACTGACTATGTGAGACGATGAAGCGACAGGGGGAGGAAACATTACAGCCCAGGGTGAGAAACCTGGAGGGAAAAATTTGGTCTAATGCAGACGGCACCGCACAAAATATCATTTCGATTGCATTCGGGAAATAACTTATTGGAATGTCGGTCGGAAGTTTTGTGTCGATTTCTTCGACCTCTTTATACAAAAGAAGGCATGACTCCGTCCATCCGTATCTTCCCGTTCCTTTGTCCCCGTAACACTGATATGGTGACGCTCTGATACAGCCGGCTACAGCCCGGTGTTTCGACAAAGTTGCTCTGAGACTTTTGGACAGCTTACTTCGTGACACAGTAGAGTAAACGATCTCATACGCACGTCGATACTGCACTAGCTGGTTGTTCATTAACCATGCTATAGTTCGCCATGCATTTGAATTCTATACTTGAATCAAGAGTCACGAAAACGAAAACACGAAGAGGAGAACGATCCATTTGACGCCAAAGCTTTATTATAACAGCAACCTATTCAAAACAGAGTCAGAAGGGATCAAAACCTTGATGTTTCTGATGATGAGAATAAATACAAAACTTGGTATGAAATAATGATGGGGGGGGGGGGGTTCCCCCACATTTACTACATGGAAAAAACAGCACTGTGGTAATGAACCTTCGGATTACACATCACAGAAAACTAGGTTAGTATGCACTTAAGCATTTAGTTTTTCTGGCATCAAATGGATAAATATTTAAACTGTCTAAAATAAGGCACACGGCGCGACGCGTACAGATATTGTGGTTCGATTTCTGATGTCTTTATCAATCAGAAGCCCAAGGAGACTGCTAACTCAGAATTTGTTATTTCGTTCACATAATAATTAAACACCGTTATCGGAAAACCTAAGGAGACGAAATGAATCTTAAATAAGTAGTACATGAGGACAAAGTCTGGATTTGTTTGGCCCAGGAAAGGGAATAATGGCGGGGTCTTCTGAATACCGTAATAAACTGATGGTACCATAAAAAAGGAGAATTTCTTAGGCAAATTAGCGTCTCAAGAAAGAGTTAGTTATCATACCTCGTAATCCCTTCGAAGAGTTTATAATTATAGAAACGAAGCTCTGTGGGACCTCCTGAGCAATAGCAGAGGGGACACAGTCGATCTGTAGCATCAAAAAGACTACCAGAGTCGGGCAGAAGCAGAGAGGCCACCAAAAGGATCGATACAAGCCCCCTCGACTCGCTCGCTACTGAATTATGTAACTCACGTTTAACGAATTTAATGGCAGCGACACCAATAAAGCTTGTTTAATCTAACTCCACAGTAGAAAATGGCGACGGTAGTATTACACTATATACAATATAAGACGAGGAACAAAACATACTATCGATTTTAGAAGAGTAATGACATTTTACCCTATTTTGTCACATGTGCGTACAGCTGAAAAACAAAGGTTAATATACTTCGAAATAATGAGAATGTTTCTGATAACAAAAACATGTTCTACAATGAGAAAAACGATATTCCTTTAAAAAAACATGAGTGTTATAAGCTCTATGTGAAATTAGAACATTATTTGAAAGCTGAAAACAAGGGGTCTGAAGCAGGGAATTCTAATCCATATACTAGTGACCACTGAGAGAGTTGTCATAGTTCGTATGACTCAGCTAAACTGTTGGGATATTGTTCTCTTAACATTTATAAATCTTACAAAAAATAAAACTACAGTCCTACATCAGATTAACAGTATCACAATAAAATACTGGAATTTGTATCATAAACAAATAGGCCTAAAGGAAGAACAAAGTTTTACAAAAACAAATATATTAATATAATAAGAAAATAAAAAGGAAGAAACAGCCACACAGAAAAGGTAAATAAAGGTAAGAAGAATGTAAGTCAGAAGATAACAAAGACAGAGAAACAAATATACAATAAATGAACAAACAAAGCAAAAATGTAAGAAATATACTAGAACAGGAAGAAAGAAATATAAATATTATAGGAAGAAATAAAACAACAAGAAAACAGACATACTATCTATCCATTTAACTTATAAGGAAATAGTCCTGTAACTCCCTCACTTACACACGGAATTACACAGTGCATTGTGAGGTGGCACTTCATCCAATTTTCCCAATATACCCTAGCACAAAGAAAGACGAAACAAGTTCTGATAATATTACAACTGAATTTTAAATTATTATAATGTTCACTACAGCGTATGAAAAAAGGGCATTAACTATAAACTCTCAGTTAAAAAGGCAGTGTATAAGAAAATGCGAAACTGAAAAAAACAGTAATTTGCATTAAAGTTCAATACCTTCAGTTAGGTTAATGGCACGTACCTTCAAATAACAAGAAAACTACTTCTGAGTTCATTGGTCTACGAGATGGTTCATTTGCCTCACGAAATTAAATCACACAGAAAATTCCTTCCCATAACGAACAGAATATTTATTTCATGGACTTTTCTACAATCTCCCAGAGCTAATTGGACATTGTGAAGTGGAGATCTGTACAATACAAACTGTCAGACTGACCTGAGTCAGTAGAGGCGATTGGTTACACTGACGGCCCCGCCACAGTTCCAGTGTTAGGATAAGCTAACTATCTTGACTGCATTATCTGCGGATTTCCTCCGACATTCTACAAAACATATTTTAAAATAGGAAAAATGTCATTTATTCGCATGGGTTAATAATGCTCAATAATGCGACAGGTTTACCTATTGTGGCCATCTTATTAACATATCGTCGGCGCTCTGTAAAAAGAGCCTAAGTCATTGTTCAATGTTTCACATAAGTTCCATTAGCAAACACCAAAAATAAATAACAATTTTTATGTAACAATTCAGAATCGTCTATAAACCATAAGATTACTAAAATGGAACTGTATGTACAAATTGTTTTCATAGGTCTGTATGAAGCACGTTCTGCAACTCGGTAGTTAACAAATTCTTACCTCTTCTCTGTAACTAGATGTTTCCTGATTAAAATACAGAAAAATCAATTTTAAAACTTCAAAACAAATGCGCCACATCTCAAAACTTCCGTGTAGGTATGGCACATCACCTTCCAACAAGGTAACTAGGACATCAGTTGTCTGTGTTTTGACAGTCATAAAAATATCTACCCCCCCCCCCCCCCCCCAGGTGACAAAGTATGCTAATGGGTTAAAGCAGCTCAGACCAAACATTTGCTGTTTTCCACACTAGTCTACAAGTTATTTAACGCTTTTTAACTGCAAGGACGATTATGTCCGACACTACGAACATGCTTAGGAAACAACTATCATGGAATATTTAAAAAAATATTCAAACATTCCCTGCAAGGACAGAAAACAACCACTAACACTTTTGGATAACCTATGTCCATACTGAGCGTCGACCGTGTACCTCCCGAATACAAGTCATATGCATTACACCTAGAGATAACCTGCTGTTTGCACTTTAACACGTTTCTCATTGAGTACAAGAGACAATAAAGCTTCTTCTCTATCTGTGCACGGAGATACGTAATTTGCTTCAAGCGTTGCCATCTGTAGTCCTGTACAGGCCTATTAGCTCACTGTAATATCTTGTCTCACTCGACTCTGTCCAGTGTCAACTGAATATAGTGTAATCTCTCACATCTTATTACAAGATGCAGCTTAATACTATCCACAGGCATACACCTAGGTCATGTAAGAGCTTTCTTCCTATCAGGTTTTCAGACAATAATTCTTTTATATACTTCTCATCGAAATAGACATGTTAGATCACAACCCTAGACACTGTTAGCACCCCATCACAACCCAAACTGGAGGACCACCCCTTGTCGGGTGTCTGCGATTGCTTATTCAATATATTCGTAACTACCCTCTGCCCTTGTATCTCGTCTACTCCATCCGCTGGTTACATATAATGGAGAGTAAATAGCTAGATATTTGATACGAGAATCTCTAAACGTTACATCAATCGATAGGGAATATCTGACATCTATAATAAATGTCGCCTTTCGGAATTTCCTTACTTAAATAAACGTCGTAGAAAAAGATGCTTGCTGACGTGAGTCAGAAGCTAATGCGCGCTGCAGAAACTTGCAGACATATCAACTGAATATAGTGACGTTTTACATCTGAGTACATACATACATCCATATTATACTGTAATATTATGCCAGTAAAACGCTGCATCAGCGCTGGTTTAAAAACAAAATATCGAGACACGATAAACAGAATAATATATCGTACAGAATTCGAAAGAAAAGTAGTATCTTCAGCCATGAACAGGACTGTCTGAATTCATTTGACGCTAATCAGAATCCTGTTTCTGGGCGATGGCATGGCAGCAATACAGCTCGCACCTGCATGGTACGCACAGCTAGAAACAGGATCCACACTAGCAATAAACCACCGTGAAAGCTTCAATGCATTTGATGAAGGTAGTCCACAAGTAATTACATGTAATTTCACGCTGGATGAACTGTCTCTTCCGGTTTCTTATCTCACTCCTTATATCCAGGAAAATCTACATGTCCTAGGTTTCCTTTAGTGTAATTCATTTTGAATGCTTTGAGCTCCTCAACTGCCAATCAATGTATGCAATTATGAACAATTCTTGTATCTGAAAAACTGCATGAAATGTGTATTCACTAGGGCTCTGCTGTGGCTTACGTCGATCATTATATGATTGTAACGTCATGGTGGAGTGGTTTACACTCTTGGTATCGGGTTCAAATCTTCGCTATCCTGACCGGGTTTCCGTGGATTTCCTCAGTCCCTCCAGACAAATGCCGGGATTGTACCAGAAATTAGGCCAGGGTCGCTCCCCTCCACATCGTTTCCAATTCACTATCCTCTCATTCAAGTCAGAGGTAATGAAATAGCTACGTTAAATAAAGCTATAAATAAACAGCATACGGCTGTGGAAGATGTAGAAGACTGTTTAACATCGAAATAACGTGCTCTGCACACTGGAGTAAATGGTTCCTATTTTCATTGTTATACTGCCTTACTCTATAAATCGGGTCGATAATTGCCAACCTTCCACTTTGTAGTCATCTTTGTGACAAGTACGAAATTTGAAGTAAACTGTTTTCCAGATATTATCCATCGTCCAAGACTAAATAAAATCGAAGATTTCTGTCTTCTGGGTTGTTTCGCTGTGTAGTCTGGTCGATGTTTACCAACGTTTCAGAGGTCATACTGCCTCCGTCATCAGAGCAGATTTTAAATAGATCGTGATTCATTCCGACTAGAATATGAGGAACTCAGGCTCGGGTTAGAATGGGCCAAATCGATCACGGGCTGGCTCGGGAAAAATTATAAAATGTTGGCCCGTGCAGGCCTCTACTAGATAGTAACAGAAACAAGCATGCTGATCGTGGTTCAACACACGTGGAATTCTCTTTACAAACCCCTTCACCTTTCCAGGCTGTTCAACAGGGTAATCAAACACACTTGTTGCGATATTCCCACTTCTGTCGATATTTTCACACAGTGCTCTGCGTGTGCGGTTGAGCTCTGCAGCTCGTGTGCCACGAATGTGACAGTTGTTAACGCACAATCGCGGGTAGGGGAGCACCTGCTGATTTTTCCAGCCACACGTTACAATCTTTCATCCAATGGGTCCATACGACGGAGCCTGAGTCCCCTTAACCTTTCCTTCAACAGGTCATGACACTCCCCTGACGTTTCTATCCCCAAGAAGCTGGAACCTCACAATTTTTCTCTGTCCAGAGCCCAAGACCTCGTGAGCGCATGCCTGTCTACTATGTAAGCCGACAACAGACACTGTCACATATGGAGAGTTTTGGACCGTGCCATAGTTCAAGCGGTTGGTCGCCGACCTCTTACAGCGAAAGTCCAGATTCGCTCCCACGGCAGTTCATGTGTGTGGTGACCAAAGTGGTAATGGAAGAGATTTTTCTTCCACTCTTGCTTTCTGCTATCAACATCAATCCACCTACGCTCCATATTCACAGTCAAAATTCACTGACGTCTCGTATGAATTAGAGACATACTCTCACCTCATCACAATTCCAAAATAATGAAGGAAGATTTCCTTATCTTGAATTATGCATGTTCCTTGTAAATGACATATGTCTGCGATGGTGTGAGATTTGAGGTTTTCACTGTTGTGAAGATATAACTAGTTGTCTTCTTGGTTATGCCCGTGTCCTAAGATAGGTAGTTGCAAGGTTTTTGGAGGAACTTACTGCCTTCATCACCAAGGAAGAATTAGCGATTATATCCCAAAGATGGAAGTAACACGTCCCTCCAAAAGGTTAGTAAAAACCTAAGTACTGGTCATTATAATGAGAATACCAGAGCACAAGACTGCAATGATTTTAGCTTACATTTCAGAGGTTATATTTTCAAAAATTCTAAAGACTATACAAATCAACACTAGCAATATGAAGCAATTTTATAATTCAACGTCGCAAAGAATAATACAAGTGAAGGAGAATCTGCCATATTTAAAGGCCGTGCTTAATAGTCAAAATCATGATAATTCAACACAGGAACAGAAATGTAACGCTGCAGCCAAGACATTTCCCATTTATAAAGCGTTTTGGGGAGCCAGTGTATAATTATTAGATGTAAACACATTTTAAATATAGGCCTATTTTTCCCTCAGAAATGAATTTCTGCCCCTAGCAAATGAGGGGATAGTACTTTGCATTAAGAGCCATGAACGCTTCCTTTCACAGGCCGATTCTTTGCAATTTTTTACTCATTAATCATAATATTATTCAACGCTATAGAGGTTCAGACATTAACACCACGTTCGCAATAACTCCAAAACGTCTATGTAGCCATGTATTTCATGCCAGGCGTCTAAGATTCCCATTTCGATGCTACATAGTTTGAGCTAATAAAAAACGTAGTAAAATAAAATATACATAGATATAAATAAAGACTGTCATTGAATAGCGTGATACGGTTCGCAGACCTTCAAACTGACTGCCATGTAACAGCTGTTTGCGCGTTGCGTGTATCAGATGAAATTGTTATTTGGCGCAAATAAGAAATCTCAATTTTACAATTTCTTTCGTAATAAACTGTTATAACAATTCTGTAGCGCACTTATTTGGGTTCTACGAAGTGCGTCATGTTTATTGGTCCTCAAAGTCTACAGAGTATTTTCTTTTTAAAACTAATTTTGTATTGTGCCCCCAACAACGCCAACACTGGGACTTACTTAATGTAGTTATATTTCGCAGTTTTGTTTTTGATAAATGCAATTATCAATCAGACACCTTTCAAGAACATGGAGCCCTCAATTTGGGCCGATTCAGAATAACGCCGATTTTGAAACCAGAAAGTCAAAAAGTGAAAAAAATATAACATACTATTATTTATAACGTTTCACAATGTATCTCATACTGATTCTTATACTAAATCGATATTCTTACATCGCGGATTTTGAATGAAAATTATAAATCATCTCTGCAATTACGTATGTTTCGTTGACGCGAATTTGCTCCAATGAGATCGTTGAATCGGTAAAAGCTGTTTGTGAAATGCAAACTTTTGCATATGCGAGTTTGCTCTTATGCAATTTCATTCCTGGCGCTTTAAACTTTCAAAGGACTAATTTAATCTCTGCGGAAGTACCGGGGTTATTTTTACTACGCGATTTTCTATAGGCCGACGTCTTACATGAATGCAACTATCGCATAACAGCAGAGATGACTGTACACATCGATCACATGAAAGAATCGCAGTCAATCGCGGGGACCAACGAATTGCCGATTGTAAGTGTATTAAATATATTTTTTAAATTCCCTTTGTTTTATTTACGTTATTTCAGAGCTTCAAATGTAATGCCATTATATTACTCGTCAATGTTTGGGTGCTAGGAACGCATTTCATGGAGGGCTACCTGTATTACATTAAAAGAAGTGTGGGTACTTCACGCTAGAGAAATACATAATTTATCAGCTATAATCCTCACATTAGGCTTACTTAATATGATTTCAGGTATTACGGATAGAATGCTAATCAAGGCATCACGGACATAAAGTTGTAGTGTTCTACTGCACCACAAAACACCCCTAAACATAATAGTTGTTCTATCAATCTGCGGTTTCATTTTTGGATTTAAAAGACTCAAAACCTTGAGGTAGGTTACCGGCTAGGCTACCGACAGCGGCGTAAAATACATGGACTTTAGAAGTGTCTTATCGTCAAATATATCACTTAATGTGACTAGCATTTTAATTCGGCTCCAGCCTCGATCTAGTGACCGGTCCCTGAAACGAAATTAGAGATTCCATAAAACAGGCAGTCGTTAATGAATGCACAACGAAACGACAATGAAATCGAAGAAGACAGTCAATGTGTTCCTCAACAGCGCCTGTCAAACAGCATAGATATACCCGCACATAACAATTGCCGGCGCTGTTGCCGATGCAAGGCGGCGTACGCGTAAGCCAGGTTGAATCTGTTGACGTGGCTATAAACATTTACGTACACTGACGACACATTCCTCTAAGTTCACTTCCTCCTTTTTGACGTAAATACGTCTATATGGAAGGGTCAGTGTCATTCCGCAAAAAAGTGTAACGAAAAAGTGACAGGAAAAAGTGTACGAAAAATGTGTAAGATGGTTACCTAGGAAATATCAACAATTTGTAAATATGGACTGACAACAATGGTTACCTAGGAAACGTCATCTGTTTATCAACAAATCGACAATAATGGTTACCTAAGAAACATCTATTTACTCGGCATTTTTGTTACCTATAAAACATTACATTACATTTCATTACATTACATTACATTACTTTACATTACATTACATTACTTTACATTACATTACATTACTTTACATTACATTACATTACTTTACATTACATTACATTACTTTACATTACATTACATTACTTTACATTACATTCAGCTACCACAGACCCATCTTAAGCGTAACTAATTCAAGTTGAATTAGCAATGTCTTAATCAAACTTATCTCAATTGTAAAGCATGTATGACGTATTTACGTCAAATTCTCCGGAACCGTGGTTCCACTGACAACTTTCTATTCCATTTGTTTGTTAATGATGAGATAAATTAAAGACGAACATCGGTGCTAGACGAGAATTTCAAGACACTTAAAATATCACCATTAAAACTGAGACGAACAATGATAAAAGAACTCCTGCGAAAGGTCGGTAAATATCTACCTGACTACACGATGGAACGTTTGTCAGCATACTACGTCGTGAATCCTTTATTCGAAATAATAACTTAAACAATATAGCAAGGAGAAAGAGATAATCTATTCACATATAAAATAAACAAAAGCCTTTAAAAAGTCTAGTAAAGATTGACATTCACTACTGCTGGTGAGGTAAAACTAATTTATACGTTACCTCTTCACCATGATTCTTAATTTCCACTTTCAAAAATATAATTTAAAAGAAAAAACCCTGAATGATAGTTTCTTCAATGACTAATACTGACATTCCATTCGTCAACAGAATGACATACTCTTGCAAACTAAGCTAGTAGAATACGTAGCTTACAATCAGTTCATTTGCATAACAGCACCACTGCATGCAACAGAGTGCCCTCGGAGTAGGTGAACTCCGAACACGGACGAAATACTGTTCCCACGAATTAGATGAACTGTGAACACGGATGAAACACTGCCCACGGGGCAGGCAAACTGTGGTCATGAATGAAACACGATGCTCACGGATTAGGTGAATTCTGAACACATATAAAACGCTATGGAAACGTAGTAGTTGGGCTGTGGGCACACATACTATGCCGAGGAAGTATATAAATCACGAACAACGACGGGACATTATGTCAAATGGAAATAATTTGACATTTTCTGTAGCAGACGAAGGATAACTCATTCTAATCTGTCCAACACAGCTTACTAAGACAACAAGGAGTCAATATTACTCACCTGCTTACTGAACTAGAGTGGTACTAAGAGCTCAAATTAGTTGTAGTAGTGCCTTCTCTCTGACTGTGAATCTGTGAAAGAAAAAAAAATCACTGATAACAGTTCATAATCATCGTCATCTTCATGGATTGGGCCAACTCTTTACCTGCAACAATTACTATGTGATATGAAGTAATATTTATGTAGAAGTTTATAAAGGTGGCAATCATATAAAACACAAATCTACACATAAAATTTCTCCACATACCAAGGGATAAGAGAAACATAGCACAATAAAAATATTAAAAACAAAGAAATTAATGAGTGTGGGCACGCTGCTCCGATGACAAAAGTGAAAGACATACAGAATTAGGGCTAAACGCGGTCACTTGGAAGACCCAAACCAAGATGGGAAATTAACATTAAAATACAGTATTTCCTCGATTTCAGACGCCATCAACTGAAAGACTCACCCTTGATTTAGCAATAGGTTTACAGAAAAATGGCTATAATTAGTGTTATACGCCATCAAATACAAGACGCACTCCGATTTCTTACATTTTAAAAAGTGAAAAAAGTGCGTCTTAAATTTGAGGAAATAGGGTAGGTCTTATGGAAGAACAATTTCTGCAATGTACGTTAAATTGAAGTGGCTTAGGATTGTATTCAGTTTCATTAGCAGTTTAATATTTTAGCGGTACCGTACCTCTCGCATTTTTACTTAATAAACCAAGTTCTATACGAGATCTGATGTTCCCAGGCGGCGAATATGTCGATAGTGGTCGTCTGGGTTGTGAAGCCGTATCGACTTGTACTCTCCATGCAACAACAAATGAAGCGCTATTTCTGAAACCGGAAGTGGTATGAGCATACAGCTGGGGCTATAATCCCAATAAGTGGTATTCTCCCACTTTATGGCAATCTCTGCATTCCATTAATTAGTTATTTGTGACAAATTTTTTAAACAAAGACGACGATTTGTCTGCATATTTTAAAGAACTGCATGAATTAGTGTGGATTACTTTCCCGAGACGTGATTAAGTTCAACGGAAAACGACCTGCAGAATACATTTGGGATGGATATCCATTTTCACTGGAAGACAAGTTGGTAAGGGTAGGGGATTAGCGTTGATGCCAAAGTAAAATAAACGAATTAGAGTCGTGATATCTGCGCACATTTTTCAGTGAGTGCCTATGTTTTATTCGAATAAATACTCATTTAAATTGTGCCGCAGTATAGCATTGAAGTATATGTTTGGAAATTTCAGTGTGTTCATATCAAGAGCATATGGAAATCAATTCCAAAATATGTAGATTGCAATATTAGAAAGATAATGAATAAGCCTAATTATTGTTCGTCTATAAAGCATACGCAGTCCAGTATCTCTTGTTAACGAGCAAAAAGTAATAGTCTTAATTATTTGTGTTGCACTGACAGGGTTAGAAGTGACCGTGACGTAACGGATGAGAGCCGTGAGAGAATTACGCACTGTGATATATTTCCTGTGTTTGTACCTGAAATAAAAGTACACCACAACTAAAGATGAACCAAGCTACGTCCCACTGCCCCACTGTACCAACACAGAAACTAGAAGCAATTCACCCTGCAGTTTCATTCGGCGGATAGCTTAGGGTGAAGGGTTCGAAACCATGCACACAAGGTCAACACGTGGTCCAGTGGCCACGTGAGTGGGGAGAACAGGCAGACAGCTGTGGCCAGATGGCGGGCGGGGAGCCAACCCACAGCTGGGTGTGGGGAAAAGAGAAGCTGATGAGGTCGCGTGCGGCTCTCGCGGGACTAGCATTGCTAACCCACAGGCACTTTGACGGCGTTGTATGTGCAGCCGACCCCACGGTCTCAAAACGACTTCAATGCAGATCCTCAGCCGATTTCAACCTCCACTGCGATATTAAACGCAGCTTCAGTTAATCAATCAGCAGCATTAATTTCAATCAAACATAGGCCTATCAGTAAATTGCACGGAAATGACAAAAAGAAATACCAAGGGAGTTACTAAAACAGACAAAATTAAACTGGCCAATGCATGCATAAACGAAATCTAGTTGTCAAACAGACTATCTCAAGAAATGCTTTAATGTTAAAGAATGATGGTTGCAGGCTACGTGCCAGTAACAAAGTATCCACGTTAATCTTCTGGGAAGTAACGCCGTGTGGACCTATAGGTAAATACGGTCGTTTCGGAGGCACATAATCCTTCCATCTTCATGGGGCCGAATTTACTCCACGGTTTTACTATTCAGAAGACCAGCATCGGCATCTTCACCCCCTCGAGAACCTTAAATCTAATAAAAACAGAGTACTTAAGGGTTTCTTTCCCCTTTACCGTTTGCACACACAAATTTGAATGCTAGGCTTGCACCATTTGTGTTCCCATAATGAGCATGGATATTTCGATCAAATGACTCGACAATAGCTAAGCGGCAGGCAGAGGTTCGGACTGACCCTCTATCACTACAGTCGGAATATGTAAAGTTCTGCTTCCACTCAGTAATACAGTATGGAGTACTGCTTATGCGTAGGGGATTTACATGTCTAAATTCCTTTGAATGCCATAAAGTCATGGTTGTTGCCAGAAGTTTATATGGAAGTGAAAATTCGAGTGAGAAGAACACAAATATTAGTAAAATTGAAGAAGCAGATATTAAATGTTTACATAATACAAAGCAACGTAGCCTACCTGATTTCACCGAATATACACATATATATATATATATATATATGAACATCAAACTCATTGGACATTATATCTTGATTTTTGTTAAAATACGACGTTTCAGAGACTGGACTCTGTCCACGAAGGTAATACACCATCGTTACAAACCTCCAATTTAAATACATGGGAGAGGAATATCTCTTTTGAAAATGGAGGGATGATGACCACTGAGAAAAATGTTTACCCGATATGAACAGAATGGAAAATAATAGACTCCGTTTTACAGTAATAACTACAGGAATCAGGGTATGTACAGAGACCAAACACCAACAGACATGAAATTTCAACAAGCTGTGTTAAAGCCTTGTATGTGGAGGGCAGAATAAGAGATACAATTCCATTATTAGGTCCAATGGTTTGTTACATTCCCATCAAAGGTTCTTTTTGCCAATCCTCTACTTCATTCGTTTGCAAAATTCCTGTTTCCCCATGAATAACAACTCAAAAATATCTTCTGCATTCGATTTGCTTTAATCTTCTCAACATGTCTCACAACTATATTTACTCAGTCTAAAATTCCGTCTGCAATATTATTGACTGCAATTCCTATCTTACATCTCCTTCAGTCCTGTTTATATCTTGGAGAATAATTCCTTCCGTACTGTTCTCGCAAATCACATTTCAGCAGCTCGACTCCTTTTCTAACAGACAACGTTCTGTGACTAGAAATGAAAATAAAAGAATAATTGTGTGCACGACGAATGTATGTGTACACACATTTACAAAATAGTAATATACAACCTAGAAAAATAATTGAACTTTGAAATGTTAATCGAATGACATGGATATCCTGTCACGTAATCAGAGAATTCCGGGTTCGAAAATCGGCCGTAGAATGAGTCAAACTAAAAGTCTGTTTCAGGTTTCAATTAGTCCATACAGCAAAACGCCGAAGCAGTGTCACAACCAAAATTACAGTCGTAAGATCTGAGGTTTTCACAGCGGTGGGTATGGAGATTTCTGTCTTCTGAGTTGTTGCGCTGTGTAATCTGGTCGATGTTAACCAACGTTTCGGAGGTCATACTGCCTCCGTCATCAGGTCGATGACGGAGGCAGTATGACCTCTGAAACGTTGGTTAACATAGACCAGACTACACGGCGCAACAACTCATAAGACAGAAATCTTCAAAATTACAGTCCCTTCCTTCCACCATTTGTAACCCGGTGATTCAGCCAGTAGCCTACCGACTAAAACCATCTGAACACTATGTAACGTAATAAGCAATCGCTTCTTCTTCAGAAAACCACCTATATTTGATAATCGTTATCAATATAGTAGCCGCCACCATACTGCACACTTCAAGGTCAGAGTACGGGTGAGTCAGGACAGTTCAGGACTTGCAGCGTAGCAAAGCTAGTAACGTTGTACTGTTGCTTACGTGTCGCGTGGTAGGAGGAGTTTGGGGTGAAGCCCTTCCGTGGCCTTGAAGCATACAATCTAGTGGCGGCTATTCTTGCAACAAAACTTAATTAGGCACAAATTCTCCTGTGTTTTGTAACATTTATATTCTTCGGTGCTGGAACATTTGGGAGTTTTGACAGCATCATGGGGCATCAATACATAAAGTTTAACGTTCTGGATTCGAGTGTACAGGAACATAATTTCATTTCCTGAACGATATAGAGGTTAAATATGAATATAACTTATGCATATATATTCATAATATTTAATACAGTTTGTATATTTAAACATATTAACCAGATTATTTCGATTAAATGAGACTGAGGTAAAAATTCGCCCATCAATCGTATTAGGACCGTTCACCCACACGATTCTATTGTTGGCTGGTCTGTCTATTTAGTGACACTTTGTGAACTACTTTCTTAAAAGATGTCTGTCTTCTGGGTTGTTGCGCCGTTTACTCTGGTAGAAGTTTACGGACGTTTCAGAGGTCCTTGCCGCATCCATCATCAGGGCGATCTATCGACTACATACTTTTTTCGAATGGCTGCCTTATGGGTTATTGCGCCGTGTAGTATGGTAGAAGTTTACAGACGTTTCAGAGGTCCTTGCTACCTCCATTATCAGGCGGCTCTGAAACGTCGGTATACCAGACTACAAGGCGCAACAACCCAGACAGCCATCTTCAGATTCAACGCCGTGGAAACCTCAAATCCTACATATAGACTTTTAATATGATCAACTTGCAGAATGGCTGTGAACTATAAATATGAAATAACGTGGAAGGCGGTGGAGGCTTGTTTTGGGTTATCGTACTTTAATTTATATAGGACTGAGGAAAGTCACAAAATTCATCAAAATACGTAGTCTATCAGCCTTTGTCTAGCCTAGGGCGTTTGACATACCAGAGATTTCTTCCTACAAACCGCAGCCAATGAGGCATGGCGATTCAAAATATAAAAGGTAGTAAAATGCATGTGGATTAAGAAAGCGAGAGGTCTGTGTACATGTGTAAATGCATGAGCGCAAAGAATAAAATCTGTGAAGAATGAAAAGAATAAACATTTGAGAAACTGACAAGCTGTTGAATTCGAGAAGAAGAAACGCAGCTGTGTTCTGAGCGGAATGAGAGAATTATAACTCAGAAACAGACGGCTTCGCTCCTGCACTGAAATAAAAACAACTAAATGAAAAGCAAACCTAAACGTTTTCGTTTACATTCGGTAAGTGATCAGAACAATTCCTTAATACCTAACGTAAAATTTCTTTCCGAGAAAATTTACCAAACAAACATTTTCGTCTTCATGTTTTTCTTACAACGCATACTTAAACTGCGTATACACTAAACAAAAGATTCCATATTTTGAGGTCAAACCTTGTCATCAATCACCCTAGACTCTGCGTCATACAGTTTTATTTCCATGTAAATGGCACGATTCCAATTTGCTTCTATTTCACATCAACACCGTTCCCGCTCTAAAATCCTACTACATAGGAGTACTACATGCTATCTAACTTAGAAAGAACATGGTATTAAAACATTCTGTATAAAAATTCTGCCGTATTATTTTAAACCTAAAGATTACAGTAACAATGTTTCTGCCTGGATACTGACTTTAAACAGACATTTTCAGTCTTTCGGAATTGCTCTAGACGAATGCAGTAATAGACAGGCAACACGAATGCTTTTCTTCACAGTTCTTCTAGTTCAATGAAGATGACAAACAACTGCTTATTTGATACGACAGAAAGATAACATCTGCAGAAGACATGGCATCGTTAAAAGTCCCATCATCGTCCATTTCTCACACACATTGATATAAAGATATGTGCATGCATTTGATTTTACCTTCCACTAGATTTTCTTATTCTTCTTATTCCTTGGCTCTACAACCCAGTTGTGGGTCTTCGCCACCTCCTTTCCGGAAGTTTTCCTAGCCTTTGAAGCGTGCATATGTGAGTAGTGAGTGACCAGCCCACTGCCTCTGCACATTTTCTACCCAATCCTGATTTTGTCTGCTAGAGCCATCTAGTAGTAGAAATTGCAGCTGAATTTTGCTTACGAAACATCTCGTTTCATGGAAGTAAGGTTCTTTTACACGCCGAAAATCTTTGACATGGGACCGCCGGCTTTACTTCCCTACGAAGGAAGTTGTGCTATGGATTTTTATCACCCTTAAAAATCCATCGACCTCGGCCGGGTTTGAACCCGCGAACCTTGGGTCCAGTGGCTAGCACGCTAACTAGTCCACAGAGAGCGACTCCTCTAGATTTTATTATTACTAAATTTCAATTGTATCTTCCCTCACTGCACCAACAGTTTTTTCCTTCTTGTATGCAAGTGAAAAATAATCTTAGGAATTCGTTTATTGTGTTACTGATATTCAAAACGAATATGAATAATTAATTTAGATCGAAAATATGACTAAAACTGAGTTATAATTTTATAGAGAGCAAAACACTTTGAAGGAAAGCAAGTATCGGTCGTTTGTTTTATCCACATGCATGGAAGTACAGGACTTAATCGGAGAAGAAATTCTCATAAAATATTTAAATTTGCCCTAAACGCACTATTGGAACGACAGTGCACATAGGCTGTCGGCTATATTCTGTCTGCAAACAATGGTATGCCAAACAATGGATGTTACTTAACATTTATAATTAAAAGACTTTTCTGACCATAACGTACAGTGTAGAAACTATTGTCATTAAAATAGTCAATCACAGCCCTATCGCTGGGAAAGCATGCGAAGCAGATTAAATTCTGACCGAGTCAAACACTATGTGTCTTAGTTCAGTTAACGCCGCAATATAACTCAGACACTCGTTAAAACAAAATCGAAGGGCAAAGTGTCACGCTACTGAAAACAAGAGGCTTCCACGTTAGTCAAACCCGCATGCTCACAACAGCTTATCATGATTTTGCTGACACACACGCAATTACTGCATGTACCTTATATACGTGCATATAAACAAACAGAAATCCATTCGATAGCGTTATCTGCCCTCTTTTCAAATTTACAATATACTGGAACTCAAGAACTCTTTAGCCAAATGGTGAGTTCATATTTAGCCGATACTAGTGGCAAGTTAAAAGTTGTACATAAGGGCGAGAAATAACAGATTTGGTAGAATCATCAACGGTCTGTTTTCCTGAAGTACTCACGAATTACGCCCTTTGGTAATTTTAAATGTACAAGCAATTTCGAAATAAGAAATGCGTCCTCCTTGTACGAGAGATCAGCCAATCGCAAGGCTTGTAAAGGAAAGCCCATGTCTCCAGCAGGACTCGAAAATCTATCTCAGTGACACAGAAGTCCGAAGCCCAATTCACTTTGGACAGCTATGACTCAATTATTCAAAATAATCTAAAGGGGTATATATATATATA
>NW_019059680.1:424072-451132 GCF_000696155.1 Zootermopsis nevadensis
CCGAACGCAACGGCCGTACGACAAAGGTAGCAGTAATGTAACATTTTACGCCTAGAGGCCATATTTGCCTTCTTTACTACACGAAATTGGAACTGTCTTCCTCACTGCTGTGTGGAACAGCCTACTAGTGAAACTCGACACGTCTTCATTCATGTCAGCTGTCGGGTCTCGAATGTGCTTACTGGGACAATGTTAAATCTCGCTGCGACCTACAGCTTTCTTGTGACCTTGTAACCAACGGTCATGAAACTACTAACAGTAGTTGTCGGAACTTGTGTCCCTTTCGAGATAGTCATAAGGACTCTCGAACAGGAAGTTTGTAGAGCTGGTTCCTTACCAAGATTCCTTCGAAATACACGAAACAAGGCCAAGTCAGCTAGTCCCAGTGCCGCACTCTTAAATACGTGTTTGTACTGTCGCATTTTCTATCGCTCTACCCTTCCATGGCTGCAGCATATTTTGGCGAATATTTGAATTAAAGAGTTCCAAGTCTCCCACCAAAACACAACACCAATGGTAGCCATCTTTCTTCATCTACCCCTATACCCCCTTCAGCCCAACCCTTACAATCCATCCAACATGGCGCGCGCATCACAGGCCCGAGCTATTACAGTAAGAAAACAGACATATAAAACTGAAGGGGTAGGTGGGGTAGGGAAACAGAACGGTAGGAGGGCTGTGGAGGTGGGGGGAAGTAAAAATCAATATCCCCGGGGCTGCTAAATCACGCTTATCAAGAGCAGTTTTTTTCCAACTCGCCTCCCCCCAATCCTCTCTCTTCCCCTATCGCCCCTCAACCCATCCCCCAAGCACTACAAAACATTCAATTTGGACGTCGAGTTAAAACGAAATGGATTTTCCAGCATACCGAGAGAATGAGATTTAGATTTCAAATTTCGTTCAATAGCGACGACTGTGTGAATGTGTCAGGCTGTCTGTCGGACGGTTGCTAGAATGGGTGGTGGGTCGGTGGGTGGGTGTGCGCGGTGAGTCCGCGAAGCATCGGGTGTTATATTATACCGGGGACCTACACGCGCTTCTACAGCTGTACAACCCTTTTATTCTCCAAATTGAATAATGCCACAAAATACCAAAAAACATAACATAAAAATTAATCTAATAAAAACAAAGCTTTCAATTTTCATATGTCAAGATCCTTCGTTCTCAGCGCTCACGGCTGGTGACCGCCGCAGTTTCTGGTTAGTTACTGTTGTTATTATCATCATAATCATTATTATCATCATCATCATCATCATCAGTGGTTCTAGAGTACTTGATGGACCGTGGCCTCCTCAGACATGTGAGGATTCTTACAATTTTATACATCTAGTAGGACTCCTTGAACGAGTGATAAACCCATCGCAAGGCCTCTAGTCATAATAGACGGCACAACACAGAAAGACTTGGACAAACATGCCTTGAGCGGGAATCGAACCCACAATCCCAGCGCCAGAGCGATCCAAGGCCCGCGCCCTAGTATCGCAACAGACGATAGGAAGACGGTAAGAATACTTCGCAAGTTTGTTTCACTAATTAGTGTCCCCAGGTCGAAGCATTTAATAACAGTTTCCGTCCCCAAGTTCTTACCCCTCACAGCAGAAAGCTAACAGTTAAATTCAAACATGACAACACACCCCCTTTATAACTTCCAAAGAACAACCACGAACCTTCATCTCACTTGCTTTATTACTCACGGTTAGACAACTTTTAGCGTATCACAGGAAGACCACAATAAGAAACACTGCAGGCGAATTACACAGATACCCGCGGTACTGGACACTCGTAACTCAGGAATATACAGGCTACCCAACAAACAAACAAACAAACAAAGAAAAACAGATGGAGGAGGACTAATGGACATTACCACATGTCGGTTACAGAATTTGACCACTCTTCTGCTCTTACGACTCTCTTGGCTTTGTGATGACTGAACACACGCGTCATACTTTTAATTTAAACGATTACCGAACGACTGGAAAGGTACGCGGGACATATTTGTTTCCTTCAAGTAAAAACTCTCTCGAAAATCGGTATTCTCTTTTACGACCGGACTGTAACACCCGTATAGTTAATGTAATTACTGATATATACTTCCTGCGTTGTCTGTACGGAAACAACTACACACAATCATAAATTAGTTACTGCAAAGCAATATAACATGCCCTTAAGTACAATTCAGTCTATATTGCATTTGAAAGTCTAGAATTTTAATTGAAAAAATATATCTGTATAGAATAAAAAGTAGTTTAATGAAAAAGTTATTTATTCACAAATGAATTCCAATTCTGCCCCTTGCATATGAAAATATCCTCATTTATATTACTCCATTCTATCGTCTGTCGGTTTTGTGCCCTGGACAGTCCAGAGTAAAACAATTTGGGTATTTAAAATATACACGTGTATTTGAAAAATGGTAACAGTAAGGGACCAGACTACACTTATAATGTACATTTTAATCCACCGGTAATTAATAATCAGCATCTGAAACAATTCAATGAAGTTTGTGAATGGATACATTAAGAGGAAAACTACTGTCATGTATAAAGCTCCTGAATATACAAGTTCATCCACAAACAAATAAATACATTACAAACCGTTTCGCGAACATATCCCTAATTAACCGGACTTCACGCCAACTTTGTTTTTAAAATGATTCTGTGATATTTTAACACTCGAAACAGAAATACAACACCAGTACTTAATTACTTCTTCAATTGAAGACGATGAAGGCCTGTCTTTTTCCTGCACAATGTGCAATGCGTAATCGGACACGGATTATACATTACGTATGTAAGTACACGCACACAACCAACCAACAACTCCATTCCTTGAAAAGTTAACAGTTAAACTCGTACTAGGCCTACAATATCTTATGCTTTCTATCATTATTGGTCTTGTACTTAGTTATAGATCCATTTAAATTTGTTCGCAATAATTAATGCTGCTGCCTGAATATTTCATGTTTAGGAAAAAACTGGGGGAAGTAGATATCACAGAACCTGGAAAATTGGATCACATACTAGAATTAAGTCGTCTAATAGAATCCAAGTCGGATACTTAATGTCTTTCAGAAGTTGTTAGCAGTTTGATCTAGTACAATTAAAGTATTTAGTTCGCTTGTACTGGGTATTTTGAGTACTTATTAGGCACTACCTAGAAAGAACATGATTTTATTCGCTACTTCTGTATGTAGTGAATTGTAACTTCAACTCTGACAGCCTAACCAAACTTGGGAGGAGAAAGGTAATTAGTTATGATTGTGGCAGTGATCTTTATAATTTATCTTAAAAATATAAGAATGACATTAAGCTGTGAAATCAAGCTACAAGTTTTCTTTTTCGTCTGATGAAGAAATTAATGTCATATTAAATTTGGTAGATGTCGATATGTTTTTTTATCTTTTCGTGTACTACCTACACGCCGAAAGCGCAAACTATACCTGTCGTTTCGTATAGGCGTGAAAATTGCTCTGACTCTTAGGATAGAACAAACACTGGGAGTGCTTGAGAACGAAGTGTTGAAGAGAATGTTTGGGCAAACAAAGGCGCAAGAAACGTGAAGACAGGGTGTTTAAATCCGTGAGGAAACACTGGACTAGATATGTAGTACTGAAGCGGATGACAAGCTGCGTACGACTATAATATCTTGGTCCGAGAAATCTGTTAAGGAATGGCCATTTGGATATCCAGATATAAATAGGGGGATATACTGAAATGCATCTCACAGGAATATTGTGTGAACGTGTGCAGTTGACTTAATTTATTCAAGATTCAGTGGGGGATTTATGAAAACGGTGCTTGATCTTTTGGTTCAACAGCAGAGAAATTTCTTTCACGAAATCTCAAAATTTACATTTCTGTCTACCAGCTGTACTTTAATGTTTTGCCAACAAACTGTATTATATCTCAGAAGCAGTAGGAGGGGGGAGGGGGAGCGGATATATGAAAGCTATTTGCGTGATGGAAAGTAATGTGTAACTATTTGAAAATACGGTTAAATGCGGAATATATATGAACAAATAAATACGTATATTTTCCAACTGAAGTCTCCAGGCTGAATGAAAATTCTATTCTCTGTCCACATGGTCAAAAAGCAAAGAAAATCGTGGTACATTACAGACAAAACTCATCCTAGACTCTTTTTGAAAAGGCACAGACTCCAAATAAGCATATTCTATCATACAGGTACAAAAATGATAAAAATTATGTCAAAAATAAAACTTAATCCAAAAGATACATAAACCTTAAATACATAATCCGGTTATCGAATCGTGTACTAACCGCAAGTTTGAATTACTTGTTCGAATTAGGGGAATCAAAATCACTCCCTCAAAAAATCACACGAAATGATGCAGAAATACTACCACACGCTAGCAAGAATGGTTACAGTACAATTCGTGGAAAGTAAGCACAGCTAAAGTTTAACTGACACTGATGCAGACAAATAAGGTTTGCTGTGCTTTGTATATGCATAAGTGGTGGTTACTGGATGCTGGATGGAAGTAGATCATCGTTTAGAATTATTCATAGCAGCTGCCTCAAAACGAGGTCTTGTAGTTGCTGCTGCTTGCGCAATCTCATGAATTAAGCGAGAGAATTTCTGACATCACATCACATTTGATTTCTGGCGCAAAACCGAATAACAATGTGACGGCTGGGATGGTACAGCCGTCAACAAAACAAAAGAAAAGCAAACCAGAATGAGATAAAAAATAAATCTGAAAAGTAAACACAACCAAAACAATGATACTCCAGAATCAAGTTCTTTAAAAGCCAAGCTGTGAAACTGTATCACACAACTCCGGTGGTTCGCGAAAAGCATAACATTACACTCGTTAAGCACTGAAGACGACAATCCTCTTCTAAGATGTTCCGCAGTGTAGGCTGGCTGAAACTGACAGATGTTTCAGATGCGTTTACTGCCTCTAACATCAAGACGAATCACCTGTGAAACGTCTGTCAATTTATACCAGACTTCACTACCCAACATCCCACACTCGCCCCACGAGGACTAGAAATTTCACACGGTTAAGCACTCTCATGTCATCGTGAATCTATAGATATCAGATTCTTGGGTGTCGCTCAATTGTTAGACAAAGTTCGAGTAGGTCGAGATCGATTAGCAACGTATGAAACACTGACAGTCTACAACTGTTTGTGAAAAGATACGAAGCATAAAAAAATATTCAAAAATTAAGTAGTTAAGACATTTATCAATATCAGTAAACATGTTACAAGAGTTACAATTCATCGTAGGCTAAAGAAGGCCAAGAACACGGCAAAAAGAAAAACTAAAACAGAGGCCGATACATAAAATTATACATCCCTTCACCGAGATAAAACATGAGGTTGGATGGATGGACATACATGCGAGCAGTAGCGGCGGATCCACTTCCGAGGGCCTAGGTGATTTTGGTCAACGGGTACCCTTATGTAAAAATACATGTAAGTCATTTTAGATGATTTCAATTATTTTACTTTACTTGCTCGTCCGATCCAAGCAAGTTTTCCTTCTTTTCAGTTGTAAATCCTAACTCAGGTAATTATTGCATTGACGACAAATTGTCAACCGAGGCCAAAGAATTAGGTTAGGCCGTAATCGTCATTAAAAATTCTGCATGCTTTTACGGTAACTTAAACGGCTGCCCCCCCCCCTCCCCAATTGAACGTGACGAATCTGCAGTCTGCTGTCTCAATTTCTTCTTCACTCTTGTCGGTCTAAGGTAAGAAAGTGCATGTATAACGAAAAACACGACAAAAATATAAGGATAAATGGCAATTCCGATACATACAAGCACAGGTGCGAAGCACGTGAGTGCCCTGGACCGTTTGTCACTTCGTCTAACATCTTCCCCGCCTGCATGATACAAAACATCCTCATCATGTGTTCATGAACAAACCTTGTGCAATGCAAAGACCAAAATAACCCCTTTGAATAGAGACTATAAAAATTAAACTACATGAAGTTGAGTCCTTGAGAAGTGAATAGTAAGAAATTTCTAGCCTTTTATATAACCCGAAAGTTCATTACCATGTTCACACGAGCCCGCCATCTGTGCGTGTCCTGAGTCAAATGAATACAGTCCACAACATCCCGCCCTGTTTTCGTAACATTAACTGTAATGTATTTCTCTCACCTACATCTAGATCTACCAAGAGGATTCTTCCTTCTCGGCTATACAAAAAAAAAATGCAAGAATTTCTCGATGCCCCCGTTCGTGCTACATGCATAAACGGTCTCACTCCTTCATTTGATCATCCAAATATTTGATGAGGAGAACAAATTATGGAGCTCCTCATTATGAAAACTTCAACCATTTAAACCATTTAGGTCAAAATATTTTCCTCACCACCCAGTTCTCAAACATCATCAAATTAGTGTATTATCTTAATGTGAGAGTTACATAAGTAATACCATTACAACATTTCTTTCAGCCTTTCCCATTAACCACGTAAACATTTATCAATACAAAATCAGGGATGTAGAAATTATATTGTAGTTAAGTTCTTTACCTTCTGCGAGGTACCTTATCTTGTAATGTTGAATCTTGACATCTACAATTCATAAAACGGAATGTCAGCTACAATTCAACACTTTGTGTAAAATCGGGACACTGGTAATGTGACCACTACTCTATTCTAATTTGTCTTCAGACGATAATGCTCCATCTTTAGAGTACTTCGATTCAAACGAGTTAGTGGAATAAATTTTAAGTGCAGCCAAACAAATGTTTAACGTTATACCAATACTGAAAATCGTCCATAGTTTGTGGTCTCCAACTGTACGGTCTATACACGACGTTTCGGGTTCCGGCTCTACTGTTGCCCTCAAATGATTGGTTGCTGTTACAATGACAGATCTTTTGTTATTTAGATATTAACATACTGTCTGATGTAATGATATAATCAATCGCAGTTAACAGACCTTCAGATAATCATTGAATTTTTAATGCGTTTTCTTCCATGAGAAATGAATTGTCTTCATCATAATGCCACAAAGCCTTCAAACGTATGGTGCATAAAAACATGTATGCGTTCGGATATTTAAATGGTGTAAATTTGAGTTTGACGATGGCTGTCTTCTGGGTTGTAGTGCCGTGTAGTCTAATAACATTTTATCAACGTTTCAGAGGTCCTTGCTGTCTTCATAAACAGGGTAATCGCCAGTGCTTTTCACTTTAAACGGAAAACTTAACGAAATGTTCATCCTTAAAGGTGTTCATGCTTTTATCTCCATGAGTGGAAAATTAAATATTTTGTTAAAATTCTAACATTTACACTGCATGTGAAACCACTGCATAGAACAGAAATTTAAGACGTTACGAGGCCTGCCTTCAGTTCCCCATAAATCTTAAAGGCGTCAGACTTTTATAGCACATAATCTAGCGAAGTTTCTAGAGGGACGTGTGAGTGCCAAGGCAACGACGTTAAAAAACACCTTGGCGTGATGACATCCCTGAGGAAAGTCAGATTATTTTTCACCTAAATAAATGTAACACACAAGTGACCCAAATCCGATTCTGTTCCTACTGGAAGTATATATCTGTCTTGATATGCAAATAATAACCCGGCATAATGAATATTAATACATGTTAATACAGTCTAAAATATTCTTGTGATAAATCGCACCCATTCTTTGGTCGGCGTTAACCCAAAATCACGGGTTGCGAAAATAACATCAAAACGAATGACGACAGCTAGTCTTAGAGTTACCAATAGTTTTGTTTAACTTTCACTAGCAGTGGTTTTTTGGTGCCACAATAGACTAATCTAAATTCCAACCAAGTTATAACCAAACACAGAAAAGTTATGCAAATTCCAGAGTGATTGTTGCAAACTGTGACCTTACACGTAAAGTACGTAAGTACTTCCACACACACACCGCCTGGAACCATCCCGAGGTATCCTTTCTGTGTTCAGGGAACTAGTGGGAATGGAATACTCACAACCAATGGGAATAACATAATACCACACTCCTTTACCAGTCACATGAAATAAGAGCATGGCAATCATTTTAAAGGCTGCATCCTGTTGTGTGTACACGTTTCGACCTTAACTAGTCATCTTCAGGTGTTTCTCTTTAAATGTTTGAAAATTATATATGTGTGTGTGTGTGTGAGAGAGAAACTGATAATTTGCATAAACATTATCTGTTGTTGACTTCACTATGTCATACACTGTGTCTTAAACAGATTACCTGTTTTAGTAAAATGGACTCGGTAGGTACAGTTACCGGCGCAAAGGTGTAGTTGAACTCGAAACATGTAGTGGATTATTAACAAACACTGAAACTATAATCAAGAATTGGTGTGTAGACGGACTGTAAACCTAGCGTGTGGTAGCAATTTAACGCGACGCCATAAATTAAAATTATGAAATGGAGTATGTTAAAAATGCATAAGCTGTTAAATTTTGGTTGGACAACCCGAAAAGGAGAAACCTCTCCGAAGACATCGGCTTTGGGAGGTGGTAAAGGAAATATCGTAGGGAGATGTACTCAAGTGCCACAGGATACGTGCCAGTGGCGGGCTGTTGTGAACACGGTAATGACACTTTGGGTTACATACGGGGGGAGGGGGTTCTGACTAACTGAGCGACTATTACCGTCTCAATGAGTACTATACTTAAGGAGTTTGCTAGTTACAGTATGCCAATTTGTAAGCTGAGTGTGAAACGTCGTCTCTTATCTTAAGGGAAAGTTATAGGCTTAAGGTAAGTGAGAACAGAATGATAGAAAATATAGCATAATGAAAAGCTTCATAATTTGTACTATCGCGAAATACCAATAATAATTCTATGACTAAATCAAGAGATTCGTGGGACACATAACATGCAGATGATTAAGATGAGGAATGCACAGGGTACAATATTTAAGTTAAAAAGTCTGAATGGAACAGACCACTTCACAGACCTAGACGTACAAAGAAGGATAATATTAAAACAGATCTTATTGAAATAGCGTGTGAGGATGTTTACTGGATTAGTATAGCTCAGAATAGGGTCCAGTGGCGTGCTCTTGTAAACACAGTTATAAACCTTCTGGTTCTATAACATGTGGGGAATTAATTACTAGACTAGGTATGTAGGTAGTCACGTATTCTAGCAGGCCGGCCCCACTCTAATAAGAAATTCCCAATATGTGCTCAACAGTCACAATCGCACAGTGAAAATTGCCTGTCAGAATTAAATTTCAGTTGTTTCGTTCCGTAAATCAGAAAGCTTAATTATATTACTTTTTTGTAAAGGAGAGCTTATTCATAATAATCATACGCATGTGAGACTTCAGGTTCTCACGGCGACGAATATGAAGGTAGATATCTTCTGGGTCATTGCGCCGTGTAGTCTGGTAGACGTTTACCGACGTTTTAGAGTACTTACTTATTGTCCTGATGATGCAGTCAGCAAACAACTCTGAAACACTGGTAAACGTCTACCAGATTACACGGGGTAAGAACCCAGAAGACAGCCATCTTCAAACACGTATATTTTGATGCGAGGTAATAACGGATATTGAGTAAATTCAGATGTCTTCTGTATCTGAGTACAACTCATGTTGACATCAAAGCCCCACAGATGCATTTGTACCGGCACACACACATAATTAGTAATTACTTTTAAAGATATACTGATACTGAACATTTCTGCATCTCCGTGCTGCACTTGTCCACCTGCTAGCTTTAATGTATTCCGAAGCAATGTCTAAGTTCAGGCAACACATGTTTTGTAAACGGTGGTTACAATTCCAGGCATTCAGTGTCCCACGATGAAGCATTATTGAAAAATATGCTAACGACATATAAACAAAATGTGGAAAACAAAATAAGAAATCCAAACAAACTACACAGTTTGATCAATAGAACATTTTATCGACTGAAGAACTACTGCCAAAGCACATGAACAAATAAGATTTGCTTTATTAGCGAATCTCTCTCACCACCACCAACCCCACCCCCGGCCATAAAATAAAAAATAAAATGTTAAATGAGCATGTTTTTTGTATAAAACCACTGATAGCCATCGTGACTGGTCTGCAGCTGGATCTACAATTTCAAAACTTGCGATATCATGAAAATTAATATATCATTAAAATAAAGGTGAATATAAGTTCTCTGTAATATAAAAAACAGTTCGTATGCATGAGACTAGCTTAACCACGGGAAACGACAGATAAACTTTCTGTCCTATTTTCCTCTTATTACTTGAAAACAGTAACAAAATCCAGCTTCCAAAAAGTTGTACTTTCATAATTTTGCAATACTGACAATGGAAAACTTCCAAAAGAACAATTTACATATTATACTGCACCATCCTCAAAATCTTTAAACTTTGACTACAAATTGTCTGCATTGCACATCTATCAATTTAGCAACATGCATTGTCTATGCTTTTTTCAGTTCGAATATATTTAAATGATCCAGGTGGATGGAAATGATATGAGCCTTGAAACGTACAAAATTCTTTAGTAATTTCCAATATATTTCCTCACTGTGCCTCCTCGTCTGCTTTATATTACAGCGAACGTTTCATTCCTCATCTTAACATCGAATATGATTGCTTCTATCGCATTGAGAGCATAAAGAGAAGAGAAGAGAAAAAAGAAGACAAAAATAGCTGGAACGTATCGAAATCCGCTGCCTCACGAACAGAAACGTTTTCCATACGAGGAAAATCATTATATTGCACTAGGATCCTCCATATTATACAAGATTCCTGCATTTGATCACACTAAGGCATCGAAAGTGATCGTGCCTACAGCCCCTCCCTATACATTTTGGCTTTCTTCCTGACCCGATGACAACAACGTTATTGTTCCAACGATAAATATACTAGTGATAAAATAAGCAAAAAACTGATGTGGACGGGGTTTTAATAAAATATATTCAAAGCATGAGTCCCACGCCGTAGCAGCACGGTATGAGGCATAATGCTTCGGACCGGTGATACGGAATGCGCGCTGGTTCGAGTCTCGGGGAAAGAATTTTCTCATGAGCTTTCGACCGGTGCCAACCCAGTATCGTGAGGAAATTGGGGAGCTACAATGAGTAGCGTAATCCGGTCAGGAAAGCCAGCAATGGCTGGGGGTTCGTCGTGCTGACCACACGTCACTCTATATCTGGTTGGATGATCGTTCACCTCTGCTTAGGCATGTGAACGTGAGACCAGCAGCCAGCTAGTCGGCTTTGGCTCTCAGAGGGCTGTTACGCCACGGATTATTATTATTATATTCAAAGGATCCCACGAAACTGAAAAATACTCGATCACTGGAGTTCTGATACTTATGCCAATTTTCTTCTTACAGGATTTTAATGTAATCGACAGAATTCAAATAACTAAGATCATAAAAGTGGCTCTTTATATTCGGAAATAATATCCCCCTACAGTCATTACGTTGCTGCGTTATAAAACATGCACACAGTATCACGACAGTTACGAGTTAAAATTCATACACTTCACTTTTCGTCCCTATGTCCTGACCGTCTTCTTTAACAATAAATTGTTAACGTATGAAGAATAGGCTAGGTTATATATATATATATATATGCCCATATCTGCACAACTCCAGTGTAGACCGATATGAAGCATTCAAACACGTTATATGGGTACGAGAAGAATACAGTACATATATGTGTATATATATATATATATATATATATATATGCACTTTATGTGCGTATTATATACTCTGTACTCCAACTGGACTGCGGATGAAGAAGGCCTCCATATCTGAAGGTGCGAATATGTGGAGTACACAGCCACGGACAGCCGAGAAAAGGTGGTCCTTAAACTTCGGCGTTAGGAACGGGATAACAACCCCGCTCCATAAAACAGCAACATGTTGTGAAATTATGCAACCTTGAAGTATAACATATCTAATAAAAACTACATATGCAATTGAAAATTTACATTAGAGTTGCTACCATCAACGTAAATAATTTCTATGTGTCAGGTTCACTGAGCGTTGGAAAACCTGAAAGATAACCACATTCTCACATGAACACGGAATGGCCTTCGGGATGCATAAAAAGCTAGAATTTCTTGATCAGGTGGAATGAAAAAGGTGGCCGCCTCGACATTGTTTTTCAATTCAATACACAATTTTCATACTTCATTAATTCACTAATTTACTGTAAGGAATATCAGCACGGCGATAAAATAAGTGGAAGCAACACTATCGCCTTATCACATACTGTTAATAATACGCTGGATATTTTCATCCTTAATGGAAATGTTTGAGAAGTGCGCGTCATAACCTCTTTCCAGAATCTGTTGCTTTTATATTGTGATTCTGAACCTCATTTCACTTTTTATCCTGTTAGAACACTCTATAAGAGCGTAGTTCTGTCACATCTGAACAACTGTCTATATAAAGTAACGTTGAGAGACACAATTAACCAGATCCCTGTTACGTAGCCGACAGCAGCGAGAAGATATACATCGCATTTTATATATAACCTAGTTCATTGGCACTAGCCTTAAAAGGTAACCTACATAAATTTTCAGAGAATGTGAGGTATGTGGGGCAAAAGACAATTTTATATCAACAGGACAGCACCAGTACATTATCACATTACACTAACAAGTACATACTAAATACAATATTAATTTAAAAGGAATATTATATGCCGGGTGACGCAAAAATTACGTTTTAAAACCAATGGTAAGAATATACAGCTTAAGAGATTTGAATGAAACGAGTGTATGTTGTGTAGAAGATAACTACGTTTGTCTACAAAAAATATTCTGATCAGCTGGATCGTTACACAGAAAATTATTTATAGTTTGATTCTATAAAATAAGTATATTGTTACATTCATAGTACCCGCTCTTAGAAACAGTCCAATGACGAAACAAAAGATGTTCCAACGGGAAATACGTTGCTACTTAGTAGGATTTGTGGTTCCCACGGCTTCGAGTATGAACATGGCTGTCATCTAGATTGTAGCGCCGTGTAGTATGGTACAAGCCCCGATAATGGAGGCAGCAAGTATTTTGAAACTACGGCAAAGTTCTACCGGACTACACGGCGATATAATCCACAACACAGCCATATTTACGCTGTCACATGTTCGATTTCTGTCAGTTTCTGTCGTCACCGCGTTCATAAATTAAACGTCATTCTTTTGTGCCACCCAGTTTTTAATGTATGGCAGTATATTTTGTATCAGGTTAGCAAATTTATTATTCAAATGTGGGTTTACGTATTATGCAATGTTTTTCCAACATGAATAATGAATTACGCAATAAACATCAAAGAACGCTGTTTTTTGGCAATACAAGTATTGTGCGAAATTAGATCTGAGGTCCTCAGGGCGGTAAGACATGGATAGTGGTCTTCTGGGCTATGGCACGGCGTAAGTCCTGCGGATCTTAATTAAGTGCCACAGCCCAGAACACCATTAACAAAAAAGAGCATATGGTACTACGTCAATAATCTGACCACAGATTATGTTGGGAATGACAAAACGTCCAACAGATGTTGATTTTAACATACGTTCAATATTTATGACGTTGTGTGCTTAATTAAGAACTACGACATAAAGACGAAACGCTGTGATTAATTAATCTCCACGTAATCACGATGTTGACAGAACAATGTGTGTCTTCCACTACATATAGTCTGGACTAACAGACTGTAATTGAACTTAGTACGAAGTCATTGGTGTTGGAGCCTGCTTAACCCTCGTATATTTTCCTTACCAATAAAGTAACCAACAAAATAATTGTCCGAACGTATGACAATAGAGCGATATTAATGCTACTTAATTTTGTGTGCTAATCGAAATGCAACATTTGTTAGGGTAATTTATTCCGTAAAATATTAAACAACATAGCAACCGCACGAAATTTGTGTTTAGCCTTCCGTCCGACAGTGTGAAGTAATTATCAGATGAGTTATGCTGGCCTGTATGAGAGGTGATATCGAAACAGACTGTAATATTCCTACAAAAAGTTTCGGAAATATACAGAGTAAAATATAATAAGCCTGAAATATAGCAAGACTCTATAGAACCAGCAATATCATGCACAATACTAATTTACAAGCTGCAAAATTATTCATGTATATTTCCTTGCTTTATTTGTGTAAAGGTCAAGGTCGAAACATAAAAAAATCACCACAACTTCTCAAGTATTTCAACAACTTCTAGTAAATATATATCTAACTCCTTACTTCTTACCATAAACGGCATTATACAAACGGGCATATCTCATGCAACTATTTGTCTTAACAGTTTTTATCACATAAAATTACAAAAAATAATTCAGCGAATTTTCAAATAACAAAATTAATGTAGCAGGACGGTAAGACTAACCGCACGTCGCCACCGAGTGGCTTTGTATTCGGCAGGTCCCAGGTTCAAGTCTCGGCGTTGAAACCGGATATCCTGATTGAGTTACTTCGTGCATTTTCTTAGTCACTCCAGGCAGACACCGGGATAGTACCTTCAATTAGGGAAAAGTCTGAGCTATTGATGTCATCGTTAAATAAACTAAAAACAAATAAAAACAAAACGAAAATTGTATGTTTGTCTTTAATGACGCTCCATCAACTGCATGCGCTACAGCCGTGTGGTGTCGATTAAGTAACTAAAGGATCATTACGAGTGATGATTTGAAAAGAACCTAGAAACGGTTGTGTACTCTTCTGACACTGCAAGAAGTAAGAATATCACGAAAGCCCAGTCGGAGTAGGCAATCTCCCGACTGAGATTTGAACCAGGGAACTTCCGAATATAAGCAGAATGATGACCATTACACCACAAAGGTAGGTGATTTAAACAGAAACAATTCTTTTTTATGATAATAATTGAAACATAAAAGCAAGTTGTCTTCTGTTGAATGTATGTTCTTACCACCAATCTTGAATTAAACATTCAGGACTTAGCCAATCAAAACGTAATATTGGAATGAGAAAAAACGGTACGAACAAACAGACTGTTGAAAAAACAGAAAGGAATCATGGGAGGAGAGAAGAAGATAAAATATTCCGTGTATAAACTTGCTAGAAAGAGGTTAGTCAGTAAGATAAATAATGCAGAACATCTTGTTATGCTCATTTGGTGGTGACTGGTAGTGATAACAACAGTACTTTCTTGAAAACTATTGTTGAACTTAAAAAAAGCATAAAAACAAGTCCATTGAGTCATCATAAAGAAGAAAGATCCATGTCAACCATGTCATTTTGAAGTAAATTTCAATCATTTAAAACGCTTGTAATTAATCCTCGCATTACTTAAACACTGTTGAGGCCATTTAACTTTCAACGGCAATTTTAATGGCATACTATAATCATCACAAAAACACTGGTTTGGTACTTGATTGGGGATTAAATAGTCAATCGCTGTGGGCTGAATCTATTAGCAGCAAATAGCGTGTCATTACTGCAGGCTTCATTTCACACGTTGAACAACGCACGACTGGGTAGTAGAACGGTCTAGTTGCCCTGTGGAGTAGCTGCATTCATTATTTGTTACCGTAGTCAGTTAGGCACGACCACTGCTCAATATTGTGTTCTGCACACACACGCACGCACGCACGCACTCGAAAACACACAAACTCGATGCTTCAATTTATGTGAGGACACCATTGATGAATGCTACTATTACGTAATACCAAGACAATAGACACAAAAATAACCGCCAGCATCAAAACCTGTTGCAACACGCACTAAAGCAAGATACAGGTTTTATTTCACATACTACACCGACGTAATAATTTTGTATTAACTATATAGTAAACAGCTCATAAAACACTCTTAACACTTTTGACTTGGCAAATTAGCCAACTTAATGCGTGTATAGGCTTTCAAATCATCCTGCCAGCGTGTTATTGATCTATTTCACGTTTTATTTCGCCTAATGTATCGATGTAACGCAAATCGAAACATTTAAAATATTTCTCTAGACAAATTAAAGCCTAATACAACGCCAGAATGCATTCTCCAGCGTGCCACTGTCCTTCCTCGCACTCTTCACTCTGTAGGCTTACGATTCCATGATCTTGACGCCCACTAAACTTAACCACTTACAGCACCGTGGTGTCTACATGTACTGCATAGTGCAACATTCAGTAATCCTTCATTTTGCTCACTGTGTATTTTACGGGTGTCACATGATTATCATTAGTGCTAGAGATATTTCCTTAAAGATATAACCAATTTATCTTTGTAAAGGACCCGTGCTGTTTTGCATTTGAGGTACGAACTGAATATCCAAACATTATTTAGACTACTGTCGGGTTTCGAAGTGTTAATCCACTGCATGCCATGCTTTTTCAATCAACAAAATACACAAATTGTCTTCACAAATGGAGCCAATAAATATACTATAACATCAAGTCCCATAAGTCTACCTGTCTTCACAGATGTCAGTATCAGCCTTAAAACACACTATCTCTTTCAGTACATGGGTTTTCAAGCCCCAAAATACACATAGCTGTTTCTGTATTTCCCTGAAAAAAATTACTTTAATAAAGTGTATCATTAAATTACGGCTCCCAAAACAGTTCTCTCCAATTTGAAAAATCCTGTTTCATTTTAATGTATAGAACATAATGATCATGTTAGCCGCGTTACTCCGGACATTTTCAAGAAAAAATCTGCTGTCTTGGGTAGTTCAGCGGTACTGCATACACTGGAACACAGCTGTACCGATCAGATAAAATTTATAGTTCCATTCAGTTAGTCGTTGTTAGCCACTGGTTCAGTTGTGTTCCAGTGTGTGGAACAACCTACCACTATATCCAAAATAAGACTTTATTTTATGCTTCTCACTGTGATTAGAGCTTAACCAGTTATCAGGGACAGGGGGTTAACGTTAATCGTGTTAGCCCTTAACACGGTTAACATGAACTCCCAGCCCATGATCACTGGCTAAGTTCTAATCATTCTACGACCGAAAGAAAAGAACTTCATTTAGATTTAAGATGGCTGTCTTCTAGATTGATACGCCGTGTAGTCTGGTAGAAGTTTACCTACCTTAACACTTTTGACTTGGCAAATTAGCCAACTTAATGCGTGTATAGGCTTTCAAATCATCCTGCCAGCGTGTTATTGATCTATTTCACGTTTTATTTCGCCTAATGTATCGATGTAACGCAAATCGAAACATTTAAAATATTTCTCTAGACAAATTAAAGCCTAATACAACGCCAGAATGCATTCTCCAGCGTGCCACTGTCCTTCCTCGCACTCTTCACTCTGTAGGCTTACGATTCCATGATCTTGACGCCCACTAAACTTAACCACTTACAGCACCGTGGTGTCTACATGTACTGCATAGTGCAACATTCAGTAATCCTTCATTTTGCTCACTGTGTATTTTACGGGTGTCACATGATTATCATTAGTGCTAGAGATATTTCCTTAAAGATATAACCAATTTATCTTTGTAAAGGACCCGTGCTGTTTTGCATTTGAGGTACGAACTGAATATCCAAACATTATTTAGACTACTGTCGGGTTTCGAAGTGTTAATCCACTGCATGCCATGCTTTTTCAATCAACAAAATACACAAATTGTCTTCACAAATGGAGCCAATAAATATACTATAACATCAAGTCCCATAAGTCTACCTGTCTTCACAGATGTCAGTATCAGCCTTAAAACACACTATCTCTTTCAGTACATGGGTTTTCAAGCCCCAAAATACACATAGCTGTTTCTGTATTTCCCTGAAAAAAATTACTTTAATAAAGTGTATCATTAAATTACGGCTCCCAAAACAGTTCTCTCCAATTTGAAAAATCCTGTTTCATTTTAATGTATAGAACATAATGATCATGTTAGCCGCGTTACTCCGGACATTTTCAAGAAAAAATCTGCTGTCTTGGGTAGTTCAGCGGTACTGCATACACTGGAACACAGCTGTACCGATCAGATAAAATTTATAGTTCCATTCAGTTAGTCGTTGTTAGCCACTGGTTCAGTTGTGTTCCAGTGTGTGGAACAACCTACCACTATATCCAAAATAAGACTTTATTTTATGCTTCTCACTGTGATTAGAGCTTAACCAGTTATCAGGGACAGGGGGTTAACGTTAATCGTGTTAGCCCTTAACACGGTTAACATGAACTCCCAGCCCATGATCACTGGCTAAGTTCTAATCATTCTACGACCGAAAGAAAAGAACTTCATTTAGATTTAAGATGGCTGTCTTCTAGATTGATACGCCGTGTAGTCTGGTAGAAGTTTACCTACTTGTAAGAGGTCCTTGCTGATTCCATCATCAGGGTAGCCTTCTTTCTGACTTACCGCCGTGAAAACCTCAAATTCTAGTTTGCATTTAGATTAATATACAGCGCACAGTTCTCAAACAACTTTCATCGGTATTATTATCTCATTTCAGTTACAGATAGAAATATAAGTGTAATTAGTCCGTCAATCTTCCTTTCTATAAAACGGTAGTAAATAATAGATTATTAGATTATTTAAATGTAAATTTAATACGCGTCATCAACTAAAACGAAGCCCATATAATACTCATTCACTATAGAGATGATGTTTCAAAACATAGAAGCGCAGTATAACAACACCGAAAAGAAGCGATGTATTACAGAAACAATATATGAGTGGGCCCAGTCAAAGGATAAGTGCAATGAATAATATCCCACTCCTTAAAGTTGGTAATGTAATTAGTCGACGTCACGCCATATGGCCTAGTTACATCCAATGTGACATAAATGGACGATCCGCTCTACGAATCAAAGCCATTTAAGCAAATTACATCTTGTCCTTTATCCAGGCAAAGTAGGCTTACATGAAATGAACTCTTCGTCAGTTCGCTACTGTGCCTTCATGCTGAATTTACAAGAATGCACAATGATTTCGAGGAAGTATCATATTTATTGACACATCTTCATTAAATAACGATAGGAATAATCAATCACTGAAGAAGACCTCATTGTATCACCGCGGTCTCTTAAATCCCAAAATATCTTTTCCAGAACTAAGAGCATATATTATTTGAATGGTACCTCAAACAACGGAGAGAAATTATAAAGGAAGATACGCTGAACTTTTATGGTAAGAAGGCGGAGTCGTGGCCTCGTTATCGTTTCCGAGGACAGGGAATGAATGAATAAATATACGAATTGATAATGGGAGTCTATTCTGAATCTCACCAATATTGTGGCAGAAAATGTTCATTTTCTCAGAGTGTACAGACATACAAAGACGTTTCTGTAGCTCGGTCTACTGCCGCCATCAAGCTATTGTTCCTCACTATTGTGGCAGATATTCATTTGACGATTAATTGCGAGGGATGATATCAAATCCAACTCTTTTCAATACTACGCTAGTGCCCTGACCACCAGACTACAATTTTTCAGAGTAACAGTGGAAGAAAAATGAAAAATTTGTTAGGGTAAGCATTCTCCGTATCGAGATTTGAAGCGGAAACTTCAGAAAGAGATTAGAGTTGTGCCGGGATATACATGTCTTCTTCAAAACAATATAGACCAGCGTTTATCAACCTATGGTACGAGTACCACTGGTGGTACGCAAGCCAATGTTGGGTGGTACGCGAACTAAGTAAGAAAATCAACATAAACAAGTTTTCCATGAACGCATTTGGTTAGTGGTACATTTAACGTGTTAAAGTATAATTAGTGGTACGCCAGGGAAAAAGGGCGAGAACCCCTGATATACACGTTTAAACAAGTCTTTATTAATTATTTATTAAATTTTCGCTGGTAGCAAGATGTGGTTAAGATCATCGTATGTACAAGGTGAAATATTAAAGACATTAAAAATACTCATCAAGTCTAGAATCCAAGAGCTATCTCAATAGTATAACGAGTAGTGGAAGTACTATTGCAAAACTCGTGTATCAATACTGCCACATAAAACATGACGAAGCAGAATAACAACGGTGTTGTTGCAGAACTAAACAGTATTTCATCTGCATCCAGGTTTAAAATCAGTGATGTCAATTTGCAGTAACTCAAGGCTCTTTATCGCATCGTCCCAACTAGCAGAGAGGAAAGCAAATGAGCAGTGATATTAAAGTGTATACACATAAATAACACACATTATCATGCACAGACATTACTTGTAGTTTGCATGTTACTACTATTTGCCTCCACCTTATCTTGCCAACTGTGAGAGCTTCGACCACTTTATCGAAAGATAAGTAGTTTCTAATGAACACGTATAGAGTATTCATTTTTACATACAGATAAGACTACACCCCTCTCAGTTAACGCCAATGCCGCATGTAAAATATACTGTACTTGTAAGGAATTCAATTTATTCGTGCCAGCAAATATTAAAATGGTGACACATACTAAAATTTAAAGTGGTACTCTATGACGCAAAATATTATGGAAACACAACATAAATCTCATAAGAATCGACAGCCCATAAAAGGTCCAAGATGTAGCACATAATCTTATACGTTAAAGGTAACGAATTACGTAGGCGTTTTCATATCAATACAAATTTGTATGAGGTTAAAAATCTTGCTTTCGTGTGTTTTAAAAACATTTGATTTTGCAACGATCATACTGGGGCATACTGGTAACTGAAATCATGAAGCGACAAAGAGATTGTGCCAGGTTTTGACAGCAGTACTTCTCTTGAAACTGATGAAATCCAAAATGGACTGAGATAGGACAATGTTATAACTAATCTTTCAGACGTTGTCTATCCTTCCAATTTATTAACTATTAAGTTTTGAAATTACATCTACTTCCTTCATCAGATGCCAAAAACAGATTAAAAATCTTACTCTCATGGGTCCCCTAAGTACAGCTACTCACAAACCAAAAGTAACGTTGCATAACCTATGTGTTCCCACTCCGTGGCCCACGGGCCGCATGACGTCCCGATATGTGTTTTCTGCAGTCGTCGCACATTTTTGTAATATCGTATCACTCCGAGCAATCAAAAGAAATCGTTATTGCCCAAATCCAAGATATAGTTTTTAGTGAACAATTAATAAAACGGAACAAACAAATTCGATAATAAATGCAATGAGGGATATTTTAACCAGTTTTCGATTACGTTAGCAGCAGATTTAATAAATTATCAATAAATTTTCCTCATTTATAAACTGGCGACCTGCGAGTACAAAAAAAAATGAATGTGGCCCGGGGTTTTAAAATTCTGAGAACCACTGTCTTTCTCCATGTCCAAAATTCTTTAGACTACAGTAGGCCAGTCCCCAGGCATTTTCAGTTTCGTCTACCGGCAAATGTAAACATTCTAAAGGGATATAATACGCTTCTGAAAGTCATGTGACATCAACAAGTGGAGGGATATTAGGAAAGGTAATGCGAATCTGTATTAGTAAACCAAAATTAAAATGGTTTCAGGCTAAATGGTCATTTACTTCACAAGACTGGCTACGCCAAAAGTGCACCGATAACATTTGAAAAAAAAAATCAGTGCATATGATTAATATGCCAAAATCTAAATAACAAATTAATCCGATATTTGAAAAAGAAAAGCTAATGGAGAAAGCTCATGTTAAAGTCGGCATTCAATAAACACATGTTTTATTAATGAATAGATGAGCAAATAGACGAAAATCATTATAAAGCCAAACTACGATGTTAACTGCTTTAATTAACGGAGCGTTTTTACTTCAAAATAGCAGATTAGTTCATTTAGGTTATCTAATCTGAATTATTCATTTTCCTATCTGACTATGAGTTGTTTTATAATGAGAATTATGCAGCACAAATAAAGGAATGGCCACAAACTGAGAACGAAATAATGAAATGTGGGGACACTTTACAACAATGGTATCATGAAGATAATTTATGTACAAACTCCGAAGTTTTTGAAAAGAACTTTTCTTCATAAATTTATCTCGATGACCAAAAATTTATTATTGATCGTTATAAAGCAAAAAGAATAAATTATTATTACATTTTCAGGCATAGCAAGATTTTTCTTTTCGAAGCAGTGTGACAGTTTACCCTTTTCGATCCTAATAAAGTTGAATTACATAACAGTTCTCAGATTCAGCTGCACGATTTACCAAAATATCCGTCTGCTAATGACAACAGAAGAGAGCATTATTCTTATTGTTTCCTTACATAATATATATCACATCATAAAATGAGCCCCATGAAAGTTGTGCATCGTAATACGATCTAAGGCACCGCAGGCACAGATTTTTGTACGATACATAAGTTTCGATAAAACTAAAACGTCACGTTTGTGCTAATTGTGAAGTGGGTATTAGGCTATGCTGGACAGATAATATCAAAAATTACACCCATCCGATGACTGTCAGTGCAGAGAACGTATATGAATGCTAAACGCACTCTGTCCCTGATTAATCTTGTTATTAATATCAACAGGATTTCTGCTTGGATTTAAAAGTCATTATTATTATGACAACAGTCTATAAGTTATAATTATATTAAATTGTGCATTAATAACGTAAATAATATTACATATAAGACAAACCGGTTAATGTCTCAAATACACTTTAAAACATTCAGTTTAATGACAGACAACAGTATTCTCTGTCATCGATTGTTTTGGAGATGTAACAGAAAAACTTTGACAACGGAATAATGAATACTTGAATAGGTATGCATGAATTTAAATAAAAACATATATATATATATATATATATATATATGTGTGTGTGTGTGTGTGTGTATGTGCTATATTCATAAGCATGTATGCAGATCTAAAAGTGTAAGCACTTGAAACTACGTTTAATTACAACTTGTGTTACCTTCAAAAACAGATCAAGACGTTACTTAAATTGCGGCAAATATTACTTCAACACATTGCGAAGTAGCATTTCTTTATCTGAGAGACCACTTACAGAGCCCGGCTGGTACAGACTTGTCAACTTGAGTGGATTAAATACGGTATAAGGAGGACAAGAACCAGACATATGCCGTGCCTCCAGTTGAAATCCAATTTCAGTTCCAGTATTTAAATTGTCGTTCATTTCGTTTCTAGTTTCAGAACAAGAAATAACACAAAAATATAGCTACAAATGAAGGACAAAGTGAAGGTTCCATCGCCGAGAAGAATCATATCACTCATTCTAACAGCTAGATATGATGGTAACTACATTATGCATAAAGTTAATTACATTAGATCCTACTTAAATGCATGCACACGCAAGCGAACCTCCAGGTTTCCTGTTAGCAAGCAACCAACACGCATGCCCAACCTTATATATATCGTAACTTCATCATATAACAGTCAGCCATGCTGCTTTGGAATTTCAATTCACCCCCCTCTTACACCCCCAACACCACCGCCGCCGCCCCCCAAACCCAACTTCCCTCTCTACTTTGACTGGGGGAAGTGATATCTGCTTTTGTAGTCGAGTATTATTACTTTAGAGAGAGAACGAGAGACAGTGAAAGAAAGAGAGGGAGAAAGACAGAGACGGAGTACAGACGATTAAATTAGGAATGGGTCAGCGTTGACCCAATAGGGTATTCCACTGGCATTAACCCAGTGTTAAGGAGGCGTTTTCAACATTAAGAAAATCTGACTTGTTACAACTAACAAGATGTATGTCATTACTTTCTTTACACACGAGTCGGTTTTATAGGCCTATTAACATGTTGTAGAATGGACCTCACACTTAATAACCGAACTAAAGACAAACATCACAGTCGAAATCAAAGAGGAAACGTCGGAAAATTTTAAACAGAGCATGAACTAGACAGGGACATGAAAGGTTGGTTTTCCCTAGTATTTGTTAAAAAATATTATCATGAAAAATGTTTCAAACATAACTTATAGACCTTAATGGGATTTAAAATCCACAACATATTACTTATAGGAAGAGCTGGCACTAATATCAACCCCTTAAAGGCAGTTCTGAAGGCCGGGTAACTAAACTTATGATATTAACAAATTCAAACCAAATATTATATCCTTCGTTGTCATTTCGTAATGATTCAAGGCTGGAAACTTTCAAGCAGACTAATACACCACTACTTTTGATTAGCAAACACACATTACAGACATATAGACACATTCATACATACCTACAAGATAGAGCCGTAATGATTCATCAAGAAATGTAGGCCTACGTAAATCACAAATTTGTACGGAACATTGATTCTAATTAATTCAGGTGCGGCCCAGCTGCGATTCCTCGAAGAAGTTAGCATTAAAACAAAGAGAAAATATTAACCTCATACTACTTTAATAAAAATCAAATTTACATGCTTATGAGATATATATATATATATATAACACCCACACACTGGGTATGATCCTCAAAGAACATTCAACCCCTACAACAAACTGGCCTGATGAATCACATCTGAAACGTCACTGAACGTCTGTCAGACTATACGGCGAAACATTCAAGAATTCAGCACGACCTCGACACACCTCGAATACAGAGCGAGATTCTCCGCGCCCCTCCCTACGACCGAGTGTAATGTGATATTTACCAGGCCATCATCGTGGTTCTGACCCAACATTGGGCTCTAATAATCATTTGCTAGACTACCATTATCTTACTACATCATCTGAAGAAATTTCAGATTATGAGTGTTGTTTCATCTTCACCATTACCTAGAAAACATGGCCCAGGATAGTCAAAATCAATATTCCAGAAACACAGTCTATGCCAATTTCACTTCACACCAAACTCCTTTCACATTGCAGACAACATACATCTACCCTGTAACTTTCTTGAAACAAGACAGCAGGGTTAGTTATAAACACTAGCACGGTACAGTCGTCGAGATTTGCATATAAAATGTCATAACTACCTCGGCTTCCTTTCAAAGGAACTTCATGTGAATGCATTAGTTTTTCTTCCTTTTATTCACATTCACAATAGCACTTGTTCTACAATTGTTCGAGTCCTGCTATTAATTAAAACTTTACTTCAGCCGTCCGAAGTTAAAACTTAAAGTCATTTCCATACCGACTAAAAATAAAAACACATAACTTGCATTTTAACTCTCCCTTCACTTCGTACGACCGACAAATAATATGATACGCAGGTAAACACTTCTTATAGAGAAGGGCTTACGGATCTCAGGTTCTCAAGAAGGTGAAGTCCATGTTGGTTTTCTTCGTTGTAACGTCGTGTGGACTTGCATGTACTGTAGATACCAAAATTTTGGAGAAGTGTACAGCCTCCATATTCAGAGCTGATATGCGGAGGCCAAAACGCCTGTTATAATTTCCATTAACTACTTCTGTCAGTAATGCACGTCTAGTTTGTACCAGGAAGATCTACATTTTATTTCAAGGATGTAACGATCCTCTTTAAAAAAACCTCTTTAAACATCCATATCTCTGTTTCATCTTCGCATTTGTTCCTGATTATGTCGACGAAAGAAGACAGCTTCACAGAAAAAAATCAATTTCAGCAGACAGCCGTAAACTGAGGACCTAAACCTCCAGCTGTATTGTATATTTAACAACTACATTCTGCAACGAGATGCAAAAAGCAACATGAGTAAATACTCTACTTAAACGTATATTACATTCCGACATTTTATATAATGCTTTAGAATTCTTACTGCCATTGGAGATATTCCAAATAACATTATTAACGCACTAGTTAAAAAATACAATGTAAAAACTGAAATTTTCAACGGCCGTTAACATTTAGACAAAACAAAATACTTTTCTTTCTATATAAGCTAGACGCTTTGACCTTCGTTCTTCTTAATACTGCATTAAAGGCACAACGTCTTTATTAATTAATGCTGTACTAGTATTATGAAATTAATTATTTTCCCGTCGACTTTCAATCTCAGTACAACTAATCTGTGTTTCTTTTTTGCAGGTAGAAAGCTATTGGCACAAATCATGAGCTCATCTTCTTTGAACTCTCGTGTCACCAATAAAAACGTAAAATTAATTAAAATTCAACTTTTATTGTAATCAAAAGTAGATTAGTTACGTACTGTAGCGACAATCATACAACCCACGGAGACTAAAAGAAAGTACTTGAAATAGTTTCTGTGATATCTTTCATCAGAAATATGTATCAAAATGACAAACTTAATAACAAAGAACTGAACTGACACCCGGAGATGACAAAGGTTCGAAAGCAGCTTCTAAACCGTCAACTGAAACTTTTGAGTTCTACTACATCGATCACCCAAGTCGAATTTCAAATTACACATTTCATATTCATTATTAAACAAATGGTAGTCACTGACGAGACAAGACATCTCAGAATTTATTTAATAATAATTCAAGGACAAGTAACAGGATGCTGTTTCAGATTAAGGAGCTTCCAGACGTCGTACGACGATGGAAATACGTAGTATAAACCGAGAAGGGGAATCAGAAATTAAGGTAAAGTCGCCAAAAATGTTTATAAACACTGTATCAGAAGAGCAGCTTGCATTTAGAATAGAGTGCTGTAAACAGCGCGATGGGATTACGGAGAATGAGAGAAACGGGGAGAGTGAGAAAGGACTATAGACAAAGATAAAACTGGAAAGGGTGGGGAAAGACAGAGAAGAGGTAGCAATAGTATGACAGACAAGGATACATAAAGTGGGGATTGGGAAAGAAAGACAAAGGACAGTGAGGGGACGAGGAAGGGAGAAAATTGTATTAACGATAAATTCGCGTATTTTTGCGGGAATTTAAAATTCGCATAACATAGAAAATCAATCCGGTTAGACCGAGTTCTGTATCTGACGTCACAATAAGAGAAGTGACCTTTTATGGGCCCTCCTTACAAAACCCTAACACAAACCTCAAGAAAAAAAACACATTATTTTCAAACATGATTTAAAATTCTGGTGTTGACATTCAAGCACGCAAACCCTACGCAAAGCAATGTAAAGGTTAGAAGCATCCCCCGGAGCGGACGGATTCACTGAAACAACCCACACTTCTAACACTACACTGTCACGAAAAGTTTACGGGAAGTTCTTTTGATTTTCCTCTGCCAACAACGGCAAACGACTCTTTTACATTTGCAATCATCTTTTTGCGCGCGAGTAAATATAAATTCAATTGTGAAGATAAATTCCTCGCAAAATATACGCCATTTTTAAAGCGCCATCAATATGCAAGCTGTGCATCTTCAACAAAGCAAGCAAATAATGGCAGCGCTATGTGCGACTTTGCAACAGAAATAC
>NW_019059680.1:451142-478414 GCF_000696155.1 Zootermopsis nevadensis
CGTGATGACTATTACGGTCACAACAGTGTTCAAGGTCAAAAGCAAGATCAAGATGTTAGTCTTACGTGTTGCGACACCCCAGGGGACTTGCGGGTAGATAGCATTGTTTCATAGGAACAAATTCCTGCATCTCCAAGTTTAAAATAGAATGGCATATCGTTAAGACTGAAGGTTTCTTACGATGGTGCGTTATTGTGCGGAAAATTGTTATTTTGGACATTATCCATCGTTTAAATTATAAAAATATAACATTTCAGAACCTGGTGTCTGCTTCGATCTGCAGGAAGAAACTGAGGGAAGAAGGCAGAAAGCCCTTTAGTTTAGCTATCCTCAGACATCTTCCGTCCTTCCCTACCTGTTTTACAATTTAGACGATGGACAAAGTCCAAAACCACAATTCTACATAAGGCATAATCTTGTCATACAATAATAATTATATGGTTGCATCTTACAGTATTCAAGAAAATATTAAAATAGGCACACTTCAAAGTACAGTAGACTCCTGTTTATTTGGGTTGGTTGGGAAATATAGTTTCCCAGATTGTCCGCAAAACTAAAAGAAAAACTGCAAATGTCACAAATACGTAAGTTTATTTGATTTAATAATAACTAAAAGGACTTCATATAAGATTTAATACAGTACATATCACCTCTTTTTTAAGATTCCAACGTCGTATTGTCATAACCTTCGAGGTTTAGCAACAATTCATTTATTAATACATTACATGTCTTTGTAAATTTATTCCTTTCATTTTAAAAGTTCTAATTTTACAACATATTTTATAAATTAATCTTACATTTTCTTTTAAACCAGACAGATTGTCATTAACCCTCCACCGGATAATCGGGAGTCTATTGTAAGTTAAAAAAGTTCTAAAATAACTTTATCTAACCCAGCATCACACTACCGACTATTACAGTCATGTTGAAGAACCAACCCCTTCGGTAATGCAGTATAATACAGCCTGTTCAATGTAAATATTCTTTGCTCCTGCGGGAGTAAAGAGTTAACTTCAACATTACCAAAACATTTTTTTTTATTCAGGGTATCATAAAATCAATACAAGTACGTTTCACCCCTCGATGTACGCATGGGTCATAAACTTCCTTCGTAAATCTTCGCTTTGTATTCACCGAAACAAGTTACAACATTTATAAAGAAGGCAGGAACATATATACCTCCTTACAAAGAGCGTGTGCTGAAAAAATCATTGCATCCTTTATCGATGTTAGATGTGGCATTTCTTAGGTAATACTTATTATTACAGATGAGACACTTGTTGGATTTGCATAGCATAAAAGCCTGAAAAAACAAGCTAGGAAGTGAAGATTTCTGTTTTCTGGGTTGCTGCGCTGTGTAGTCTGGTCGATGTTTACATACTCACCGCTGTGAAAACCTCAAATCTCACAAGTTAGGAAGTGTATGCATAGTTTAAAAATGTCGGAAATCAAATACACGTTCGTGAAACCAGTAGCCATGTTACTGGTTGTGCAATGCATGTGGGTGAAAGCAATATCTAATAAACTACAACCGAAACACTTTTCGATATGGTGTATTTTTAACAACGTAATTCTAAAAAGTGTATTTAAAATACACAAGTAAAAAATCTGCATCCTAATTGGTCGGTTTTAACACGAATTTTAAGTAGTAATGGTCTCCCAGGAATTCTTATTCAAAAGCATTAAAAATTTAATATACTGAAAGAGGAGACACACATGATAATACATAGACCTACACGATGTTAGACGGAAGCTAGAAAGACACGGACTTGGACTCACAAGAGATTCTGTTAGTGTTTCACATAAAATTACAAAATTATTAAAATACACTCTAGTACTATGACCGATCCTGAGAAAAATGTTGAAGGGAACGAGACAACAGAAACTTGCCAAAACTTCTTTTCATGCGAATAAATTACTCCTTCACTCCAGAATCAACTATATGTTTCCTTAATATATTTCTAAGAAGCAAGAAACTTCTCGTTTTATACATAATAATTCACTTTGTGAAAGCTTGCAACGTTTACAATAGAATATAAATTTGTGCTTATTATCAGTAAACACGAGCAGAAATTTAATGGAACCTTTATTAAATCCACTACTAAATTTCAGCACATTAAATTACACATACTTTCACTTTTACAGCTGAGTATATTTAGCGTAAATATAAACTAGACATGCAGCGTTGTCAAATTTCTCACGAACTGTAATTTACTTGCCGTACTTAATATGTTTCTTTCGGCGCTTGTTTATACGCGAGACGTTCACTGTCTGTAAATGAAATCTCTGCCTTCCAAATCAAGTTATCGGCGAACAACTTCATCGATAGGTGATACGAGGTGTTGACCGTTACGAATTAGGTCACGTTCCACAGGTTAAAGCAATGCAATAGAATATTTCCTCAAAATTCAATTTCACCTGGCGAAGTGTTGCATGCTGATTGTGGCCCACGACAACACAGTTCAATGGCCAAAGTGATGCTCGGAACCCACCATCATTATTACAACAGCGTTACAGCGTATAGCAGACCATTAAAGTACAGTACATACAACACTTTAAGCACACCGTCAATACACAACCACTTCTTTATACGAGCCTTCCAAATCGTATCACCAGCGTGAATTGGCAGATATGGTCGTTCGTGATAAAATGGAAATACACACATAAGTTACTTACAAAATTTACTGCAGAGATAACATCACTTCAGCAGAAACTGAATCTCTCGAAATGTCTATAGCTTCAGCATTTTGACTCACAACCCAGTTTAAAATTTTGCTCGAAATCATTTAAATAAGACGTGTAAAAAAATTGGCCAGTCTAATGAATTTATCTCGGGCTACCAGCTGTGTCAGGTGGTTTAATGGAGTAAACACCAACATTTTGACAAGGAAAAAGATGGTTCTCGAAACGTTGGTCTTTTCTCCATTAAACCACCTGACACAGCTGGTAGCCCGAGATAAATTCATTATACTTAGTCGCCGTGAAAACTTCAGATCATAAATTAGCCAGTCTGTGGTCCTCAGTACATGTCCATGTTGAAGATTACACTATATAAGAAAAGCTTCGTATCATCGCGATAGATCAGTAAATCTAAACCTGTCAAAAGTCTTCGCAGACTGGTAGCTGCTGATTTTAGCCACGACTTCTGTTTTGTCAAAGCCAAAGCCTTGTCCAGCTCCCACAGAATGTTCGGCTACGGCTGACTGCTGGATCTCCAGCCTGATATCTGAGTTCTATAATCCTGGTAGAGACGTAACAGCCTGTTCCGCGGATGTGCATCTTGCTACCTTGCTTATTTATACTTTTTTAAAACAATGCTAAATTCGAAACCAACAAATGCGACTTACCGAAGCAAACTGACAGAATAACATCATGAAGTAGAGCCTATCTTAAGACACTAGTATCTACACTTAGCTAGTTCTTCCACCTTCCGTAAAATAAGAACGGACATACAGACATTACCGTGTAAAAAATATATATTCTGGACCAGGTAAATCCAATCCACGCCCCCTGTCCACTTTTCCCAACACCCATTGTTATATTAAACTCCCATCTACACCTAGGGCTTTCGAGTACCCTCTTTCATTCAGACTTTCTAACCAAAATTTCTTACGCATTTACCATCTCACCCAACTTGATCTGATCACCCTAATAACAGATGATGGAGTACAAATTATGTAAATCTAATTTCATATGGAAACGTAGTATTCTACGGCGTGATAAACAAGAGGGATCTACAAATCCAAGTCTGCACAAATACAGTGTTTACTCCACCTGCCGCCACAGCTAAACCAGTCAATTCTGTTAATTTAAAATAAAGCCATTTTTAATTTACAGTTCCTTCAATTAAAAAAATATAAGCTTATGGCTTATTAACTTTACCCACTTTTGTACCAACTTACGGAAATGAATTTTACAAATTTATCCTATGAATTCGCAAAGTGGTGTAAGACTGAGACACCGACAATGACCAACACAACGGCTGTAGCTTCGACCAGCATGACAGAATATGGTCAACACGAGATGGAGTACTTTTCCTGTGTCTCCCCGTACCATGCCAACATTCTTTTAACTGTTTATTCAGTTACTAATTTAGCTATTCACTTGTACAGACTCAATATACAATGATTTGTTTCTTATCGCAACTTCGTAACGTATTTTCCAGAGTTCATAAAAATGACAATTTTTCTTGTTATAATAATCAAACAGAAACATCCAGCGGCAGATCATTAACAAGAGTGACACCAGTTTATTGCACTGCATGATTGTATATGAGCTGCAGTGGATTTACCCTTTGTGAGCTCCCACCTCGAACTGCGTAAGCCAAATATGACTTGAAGATGTCTGTCCTCTGAGCTGTTGTGCCGTGTAGTCGGGAAGAAACGTTTCAGAGGTCTTTGCTGCCTCCATTATCAAGGCGATCGCCCTAATGATGGCGCAACAACCCAGATGACAGCCATCTTCAGACTCAATGCCACGAAAATCTCAAATCCTACTAACATACCATCATCAGAAGGGAAGTTCGAAACTGTTCATTCATTCACATGTTTCCTGTCAGAAATTACTGAACAGATTTTAAAAAAATCGGTAATGGTATTCTGAATAAAACTTCTCCACCAAATTTAATTATTCTTCGAACTTTAAGTTGAAATCTGCAGAATTTTACCGTTGGCCTAAATGGCATCGAAGTTGTATAGAGGTCAATGACCTTTGGGTATACTAGGTGTCTGGATGGATTAAGATGTCGTCACGGTGGATTCCTCGAACTGGTAGTAAGGCTGGCTGGGGATTCTCGACTTTGGGATTTCCTAGATAACTATGGTAACATCAACAACCAAGGGAAACACAGAAACCTGAGAATCCCCATCCCGTGACTTCACCACGCAAAAACGAAGGTAGCTTTAATGTATAGTGCCCAACATTGTTGAACGGCTTACACCAAACTGGAATGACGAAACGTTTACTAATATCAAACTTCACAAACCTCCGTTCAACAGTTCTTGGCTTGTTAAAGGGGACCTTATTCCCGCCTTCACGTATGAAAACTACAAGACCACACAAGCCACTCCAGCGTATAGTATACCATATAAAAATTTTCGTGTCATTAAATCTTCTAATGACTGTAAACAACTTCAGACATTGATTCTGTAGATGGTTGATGCACTGCTAACTTCATGAAAATCTGTGTTAGTAAAACCAGAGTAATTTCCTTCTCAAGAAAATCTAATACATTGATCCACGATTAGAAACTCTGTCCGTCCTCTGTAACTAGTACTGACTCTATTAAAGACGTGGGAATATTTATTGATTCTAAACTTTGATTCCAAAACTAAGTCGACTATGTGTTTTCACCGTGTATGAAGTTGTTGGGTGTTCTTCGAACTTTAACCTTTTCAGTCTCTTCTCCTGACTGCCTATATACATCATATTTTACCCTATATAGACCAAAGATTCAGCCTCAGCCGTTTGGATTCCTACTCAATACCAGAGAGACTTTACTATGTTCAGTTAGTCCTTTAATTAAAAACTGTCTTTCTGCTAAATGCGCATCAGCTGGAAATGCTGTCTGCAGGGACTTCGATACATTTGAAAAAAAAATTGTTTTCCTTAATTACATTCCGCAATTATTGTGTAACTATACATATATTAGATATTAATTACAGTCTTTCTCTCTCCTCTACTCACCACTTAATATGTTATCATTCTAATTATATAAATTCTCTGATTTAATACCTTGTTTGTTTTGCATACTTGCTTCTCCTTTTATCTGAATTATTTGACTTAATAGAGTTATTATTACAAAGATATTTATGAATTCAGCAGCAAGTTGCACATGTAATTGTTTGATACTCTCTTAGCTGTTACCTTTATGTATTTATTACTGTGTTCTTCTGCTCATCTCTTGTGTCGTGTCTGTATTTGGCCTTCTGGCTGTTCATGCAAAACACTAACAATAAAGAAATTAATTGAATTATGGTACTGGAACATATACTCGCATTAATTCTGAAGCAGAACTTAGAAGAGCAGCGTAGAAGAAAAGCAAGTTAAACGAATTTCTGAAGGATCTAATTCAGACACAAGAATTAACCAAGTCATCTATGAATTCTACAAAAAATAAAATATGTTAACACTTAATTCAGTGTTTGAGAAATTTGAGAAATATTAAAGATCCAGCATGTTGTATATGGAAAGTAAAGAACTACTTTATGACAGCTTAGATAAGTTGCCCGACTCGAATCCTGGTATGAGGACTCTCGTGGTTTCCCCTCAGCTCTAGTGAAATGACAAAATGTTGACAATTAAATTTCCTGATTTTTCCTGGCTTGAAGTCGAGTGCAACATAACTATATACGGAAGCAACACTATGCTAACACATGTTGATTAGTGATGATGATGATCTTGGCTTTGGCGCCGTAGACTTGTCGGTTGAAGACGTTTTGGAGAAACATACTGTCCCCATATTCAGGGCTCAAGTGGAGATGTTGCGAGTGGCCCACTCCCTCAGCCTTCCCTCAAACTAATCTCGTATATAAATCCCTCTACTACCTAACATTGCCCTCAATATGGTGACATAATTTTCTCCGACACGTAGGCTTATACCGACGGGCCTAACGGCGCCAAATTCCAGAAGAACATCATTATCCTCAACACCGTGAACATCTCAAATCTCACAACTACAGATTTATGGGTATAAATTTATGCACAGAATGTAGGTCTATTAACGAATTTCTTTAATCCGCATGCACGGTGATTAAACAGCAGATAAAAGTCACGAGCATTACTACTTTGCCGAAAAAAAGCTGCAGTCTGGAAACTGTCTGATCAACGTTATCATAACGTTCTGCTAATCAAAAAAATAGGGTTCCAGACCCCCTTGGATATTTCTTCATGTTTATGAAATCAACATGAGACACAGGACAACTTTTAAGGAGACTAAGGACGCATTCTCTCCCTGCCCCCCCTCTCAATTTAATATTCATGAACACCGTCACAAGTTATCGACGATAATACATGCGTCACTGAAAATCCAAGAAGCAAACAACTAGAGTAAACCTCTTTTATTATTACTTATACCTTTAGTGCTATTGTGTGTGTATAAATAAAGTCTTCTTACACCTTGTCTATAACAGTTACAGTTAAGAATGTTACTACTCCGTGGCACTACAGCCCTTTTGCAGGGCCTTGGCCTCCCTAACAAATTTCATCCATTTTGACCTATCCTCCGCCCTCCTCCGCGTAATTTTTGGGGGGCGTAATCGTTAGATCGGTGCGGCTTCTTCTCGTATTACCTTTCTGCTTAATTAGTCTTTTTCCGGGATGGGGCCGTAAACCTCACGCCCAACCCCGAACCTGGAGGACCAGGAATCCGAATTTCTACACCATGGAGACAGGGTGGCCCAGCTATTCCCCCAGGCGATGAGAGGCTCGAGTACCTCGGGATCGCCACTTCCAGTACCCACTAACGTGGGCCCCTGAGGGTTTACAGTTAAGACAATCTTACATAAATGACGAAAGGGAAGTCACTAAATTGTTTAGATTATAGACATTATAAACATTTCTTCCTGTGATATGAAGAACACTGTTCGTATGATAAAATTTTAAAAGCAACTACAATATTCAGGTTCATTTTTCTCTGTGGAGTCTACCTTGTTAGTGTAATTAGGGCAATAATTTAAAGCGATGTACACTATTCGATGCAACGGAAAAACACATTAAATGCCTTGCAATTCATTATATCTTGGACATGGAAAAATATTACAAAATCGAGAATTATTAACAATTCCACTAACAAGAGTGGTTCATAACCTTACACTGTCTCTCTCCTCTATGGTAAGAAGAAATCTGAGTACTGGTTCCATTTGAATTAAATGAAACACTTCTTTTTACACACAGGCAGTTCTATAATTTTCTGTAAGTACCATAAATAAATGACACTAATGTGATGCACATCACATTAGCAAGAACGCTCGAATCCATTACCGTATAAAAACAGTCCATAAACCAGATAATTACGGAGAAACGGAATACGAAACAATCTTCCATGGAGTATCAACATAAAAAGCTGCATTCCTTGACAAAACGGGACGGTTGTCTTTTTAGAGATTAATTATGCTTCCCAACTTGCATCTCTTTTAATGAGAATAAAAAGAATACCATCATCAACAATGCAGTGCAGGACAGATCATCACGAAACTAATAGAATGCGTAAGAAGAGGGTGACTTGCATTCGACGTGACCCGAATTCAATACCGGAACTGAACATCGTTAGAGACTTCATCGTTTTCTTCGGCCCACAAAACTAAATTCCAGGCGGAACCTTAAACAGTATGTGGATAGTGCGTACGATTCTCGGCATCTTAACAAATCCTTTAGTCACAGTAAACACTTTATCCGACATTACACAGCCCCAGTTTTCACACAACACCTACAAACTCAGAAATCAATCAATGTAGACAAATTCATCTCATTCACCACTGATATTTTATTCAAGTCGAACTAGAATACTAGTGTTTGTAATTTAAAACTCATACACCCCCCGATACAAATATACTCAATTTGGAAAGAAAAATTAATAATTTCTAAACGATTTGTGAACACGGTGGGTTCATTACACCAAAATTACGTTGCAGATGCCCACTGTGAAATATGATATACGGCACGATTCGAATGTTGGCTCTACCTCCTAAGGCGGCTGTCATTATAATGACAGTCTGTATTTTTCATTATTTTTATTTTTCTGAAACTTATAGCATAATTTCAAGAAACGTCATATCATAAGTAATAGTGGCTCCACTCGAAGCGACTGAAGACTTCAGTTAATAAAGACCATTTCGAATTAGGAGCAAAATTATGGTTTTTATCTTCGATTACGCCTTGCACAAAAACTTAATGCTATAAAGGAAAGAAAAGAACATGCTTCCATTACAAACATCAACTGGTTAGTGCCATTTAAGGAAATGATTCCTATGTAATCTAAGAACCACAGAACACACACAAATACAGCCAGTGTTCAATGCATATACTCAATATTAAAATCAGGTAGTACATACAGTTTAAAGTGTACAGGAAAATTTCCATTAAATTAATGCAATGCAAACATTTTTAAAGATAAAAAATAAAATCAATTAAACAAAACTGAATATGATGTTCTTTTCGTTCTGGGACATAACCTAAAAATCGAACGAAAATAAACTTCAATTATTACAACAAAATAGCTGGTACAAATTTATTCGAATACGATACAATTACACCGGAGCACTGCTGCAGTTTATAGGAACACAATTATTGTAGATACAAGAAACAGTACTTGAACTTGGTTCAACTACCCACATTTTAATGCACTTTTCACTTATTCCAGCATCTTCAAGCAAGTATTCTCCTTCCAGTTAATTCCGCCACGAAATTCGTTTCTCATATCGATTTACTTCGCATATTCGGTTATTCGTATTATTTTCCACGGCATAATTACCGAATGGGTTGGCTCTACTCGATCAGATTACGCTCGATTCGTACTGTGGAAGTACGCCTCAATAATACCCTAAGCAAGGCATTTCCTGTTAACGTTACTAATTATTATACCATCAGACAACGTGCGGGTCATTAATTACGACATACCCATAGACCAACTAGGTTCTGACTAGCTTATAATTTTACAGCTTGGAGTAGATCTACGTTTCAAGACCTGGACCGTTCGTGATAAATGTTAGGGAGCCTTTTCGGAAATCAAGGGTACGGTTTTGCTGTCTCCAGCTGTCATTCGGTCAACCGATTTCACCAACATTCACTCATGAAAACAGTTATTATATCACAGTAAGGTCTGATGATACTAACATAGTGTCGCTAAATATATCCCAGCCACGCATCGAAAAAATCAGTTCATGACAACCACGTAAGTGCAGGAGTGTGCTATAGGTGTGTAAGTAATTGTATAAAAAAGGCAAGTTGTGTGTCACAACCGAACTTTTGTCATGACCATATTTGTGCTCCAAGAACTATATGTCTCAGACTTACTTGATTCATGGATTTTACTTGTGATATTTTAAAAGAGTGAGGCAAAAGCAATGGCAAAATAAAACATTTTCACTTCCCTGAATTTCACTACCCCCTACTCCTCATCTCACAATTCTCCCCGTATCAGCTAAAGGCTCGCTCGACGAGTTGACGTAGCAATGCATCAAAATGTAATCATGCACAAATCTGCCTATCCTATCCCTTTTATAATACTGCGTGTGTGTCTGTGTGTGTATGTGATGGGTGGTGTTTCAGGCTCCAGTTAGCTTATACTTGAAATCACATGAAAAATGTGGCATCCAGAGGAAACGACGGGCGGATCAATAGCTACCAGCCAGCAACACTGCTGCTGTCAGGGGGAGACAATGCAGAAGGACACGGAGCAATGGCACTTCGAAGTTAAAATGAACGGCGATACAGGAAGATATTATAACACGACTGGAAAGGAGTAGCCCGTACCAGAATATACATGCGTTCCTTGTAGATTCTGAAGTATTAATAAAAGATTACGTCAGTCATCTTAATTAGACACTAGTTTCAAACTACACAAATCATGTGATGTTAATGCTTTCTTTAAATTAGTCAATACCGCAGCCGTCATAAGGCGAGTTAGGTCTGTGGTAGGGTGCAGCTCTCGCACGCAAGGAGCGCAAGATCGAATCCTTATCGAACCCAATATTTCTCACGCATCCATCATGTTAGCTTACACAATTCACAGAATTACTCTTGAAAGGGTTTGTGTTTCCCGAAAATATATAACCAAACATCAAGTGGCGCTAGTGTCGATCCCGCCTCACAAGTTTGTTTGCCCACCGCGCTGGTATTACCGATTGTGCAAAACTGTAAAGTGCGAGTTTAGGGTAATCCCGGATGACAAAACGTCAATATCAAATTTCATCCAAATTCGTCAAGCGGTTCTCGAATAGAATCATGCCGACAAACCGACATGACCAGCCCTACTTTTTGCAATCATTTTTACCACATCATTCAAAGAACTCATAAGCGATACGACCAGAAAGCAGGCATTGACAGCTGGATGTGCGATTGGTGATTTAGACAGATTAACATTAATCCTTTGGACTTTGTCCATCGTCTTACTATAAAATTACAAAACTACAAACGTTTCGGAAGCTAAATTATGCTTCGGTAATAAAGCCTCCGAAACGTTGTAGTTTTATGATTTTATAGAAGATGATGGACAAAGTCTAAATAAAAATAAAATACTTATTATAAGGCGCCATTGTCAGAAACCTTCAAACGTCAATCCGAGATCCTAATTTGTCTGTGCATCTTATAAGCCTTCATCACGTTGTATTTAGGAAGAGAGACTTTACCTTACTTCGTGAACTTCACTCTCTATGACGACTCCAATATCATTCCCAGTGGAATAAAGACATTACACATGAGAAGTAAAGTAAAGTTTTCCCACTATACGCCATTAAGGCGTTTGGGGTGAGTGGAGGTATAGCTCCTCTCTTTCTTGACCTCGCCACTAGATGGGGATGAGTGGTCGGCATCACGTCCCGGCCGGCTTTACCCCCGGGAAAGGACCCCGGTACCCATTGTAGAGAAGGCTGGGTGGGCCCCAGAGCCGGTCTGGACGCAGAGGAAAAATCCTCTGCCCCCGTCGGGGATCGAATCCCGGTCGTCCAGCCCGTAGCTAGTCACTATACTGACTGGGCTATCCCGGCTCATTACGCATGAGCCTAAATACAACGCTACATACATAAACCGACATTCATTATCAATCGCGGCTCTGAATAGAAACTAATTAGTAACGTAACTAGAATTACACTCCTTGAGTGAGTAAATTTAGGTTAAATTAAAGAAAGGGAAAGCTACTACTCATTAGACAGAATCTCAAAACGGTCATTCTCTGATATTAACTTTCCACTTGATCACCAGATCTCAACTAAATAAGTTATCGAAGAATACACTCATTTTTCTAATGTAAATTACACGTATAACATACCAATTATGCATTATTAAAATACAAAATACAAATAATACATACAAAACAAAATTTCCTAATATAAAATAACAATAATAGCACATGCAATAAGTCGGCTAGCGCAGAAAAAAAGTACCAATCTAAGAAAGCTTCTCAGGAAAGATTAAACATTCAATAATACATACGGGCACTCCCTACACTTTCTAAAAGTGGGTACTTTATATTTATGTAATCAGACATTCTGATTGCAAAAACAAATCACTCAAAACCAGTTTTATCTGTCTATTGAAAAATTGTGATTCCCGACACAATGTTTTTGAAATCATTGATTAAAACGTGAAACCAATATGCAACTTTAAATGAAAAGAAATTTACGTTGTATCAAAAAACGGGTTTAAAATATTTTAGATTTAATAAAGCAATTACCAGACTGCATTACAGAAGTTGTGCTTCATAATGCTGTACTGATTAAAATCCACGCCAGAAGAAAAAACATCTGCAGGCCATAAAAATAAAGAATAACACAGCATTTTCCCCAGAGAACACAGCTCACACAGGGATACACAAAACTCAGCTTCACACACTTGGTTAATCTGTAGAATATATTAAGACAATTCTGTTCTGTCCTATTACCCTTGTACTGTGACTGTGGTTCTTGATTAGGTGGGTCTACATTTCAGAAAGAAACTATTTAATGTTCCTGTTGTTAAAAAGCAGAACAAATTAAAGTAGACGTCCCAAAGAAAGGAGAACGGACGAAAGAATATTAATACGTTATAGGAACCCCCCCCCCCCCCAACAAAAAAGTTCGAATTCATCGTCGGGCCTCACGAAGTGTAGCACAGTTCATCGATGTTTTAAGTGAATTACAATACCATAAGGTTTAAAATAACGAACGTATTATGTTGAGACACTAGTTTCAGTTGTACGCGTGTGAATTGCATGTTAAGCCAAAATCGCTACAAGGAACCAGCGATACTGTAATAGCATTCCAATAACAAACACCCTTTACTTAGACGATAGCTGTCTAGGTTGTGCCGTGTAGTATGGTAGACGTTTTTCGGCGTTTCAGAGGTGTTTCCAGCTCCTAACACCATAATAAATGGAGGCAACAAGCACCTCTAAAACGTCGGTAAATCTCCACCAGACTTCACTGCGCAACAACCCACAGGGCAGGCATTTTGATATTCGCCATCGTGCGACCATAAAATCTCCCGCTTAACTTAATTACCACCTGCCACATTACAATTCCAAATCATAGCAAAAGAACTGCTTAAAATCCATGGTGACTAATTTCAGAAATATGAGAAATTTATAAGGAGAACGGCTTGAATAAAATCCACTGCATTCTATCAACCGGGTGGAGATGATTAGATGAAGGAAGCCATGTGACAGAACAGGATCCAGCTTCACTAGAGTGGAAGTGACATTTCACACATTCTGCATGATGTAAATTTGGAATTCAATGCGGAGCCAAACATAAGGGCTACTTTCTGTGTGCTGTTATGAATGTTAAGAGAAACACGGCAACACATCAATTGCAAGATAACATTAGCATACGTCAGATCTGCTATCCAAAGAAAAAGAAACAAAACCACTATCATGTAGAACACCTCCGGCTAAAGCCTTTGCCTTTTGTCAATGTTTCATAGAAGGTAATTACAAGACACGACTTGTGGTTTATTAATGTAACATTTATACAAATAATGCGAAATAAGTACAAATAAAACTCGAAAGGCATTCGGACAAGTGCTGCAGCACTGAAACTGAATATCGCTTGAAGTGATTAAAGGAGAACCAAACAGGTAAAATAAAAGAGATATTCAAACGAGACATGAATATTGTAATCTGAAACGAACGAACGAATGAGAATTGTCGTGGACAGTGGGCCTTCCACATGGAACTGTTCAAACAATGTGCATAGAACCTAATGCAAGCAGAGGTAGAGAAAGAACGAAAGAGAGACAAAAAACTTGACAAAAACGAAAAGTAGCTACTCCCAAACTTCAAACTATGCTATAACATGGTCTATCTAGCTCCTAAACAGTTTTATGCTTGAAAAGACATAAATTAAATCCCAAAGCTCCGCGGGCTTGAAAAATTAATTAGAGTTGGGGAAGTTGTCTTTTAAATGATTTCCCCTGGATCTGCGAGCTTAAGATTAATTACATAATAAAACATTCTATTTAAAGTTGCAATGACAGTTTCAAAAGGATGGGGAGAAAAAGGGCAGAAAACTTTTACTCCCTGGTTGAATCTCTTTTAAGATTGATTGTTTCAAATTGCAGACTTATCATATGCCAAGAAAATACGCGTCTGTTTTATTATGTTTATTTTCTCTTTCTGTCGGCAAAAATTCTTCCAACAAGAAAAAATGTTTGCTAAAAATTTGTACCAAAGTATAATTTTAATTAAAAGCGCTGTGTATTTAAAAATATTGACAATGAGTTTTGTGTAATGCAGACAAGTCCTTGCTAAAACGTGCACTGACGAGTAAAATTACCACAGAATGACAAACGAACAATTTCACACAACATGAAAAATAAAATGCACACAACAGAGAAAACACTCAACTAATATGCAAAAATGTGACACAGCAGTTTCGTAGATGTAATGAAAGAATAGGTTGCAACTTTCTATTTACTGCCAACACAACGCAAGTAGTATCTATCACAGTGTTTTGGGCCCAGAATAATTTCAGTTAAAGCTGTTCCAATTGTATTATTAATTATACTGCCAATCGTTTATCAGATGAACAAAACCAACGCAACAGTTGTTAACTCATACGTCCATGATAACCCTACGCTACTAAACAGACTACTTATTTGACCTGATTAGAAAACATTAATTTTAATTATGCTAAGTCAATGAACATGTTGAGACTAAGATGCATAATAATAATTCAATTCATTTATTAACGTATTTGCCAACAGCGAGGAGCCAATGACAAGCAAACACTGATGATGATAATAATAACAATAAATACAGAGAATGTGGAAAGTGAAAGCAAAAATAATTTAAATAATTATAGGAGCAACTGTAACTGTCTCCAAGGCACTCTGAAAGTATTTGGCCAAAATCCAGGGCGAACACAACATCAGGAAACTCCAGAAAACTGCCATTCTAGGATCTTCATACATCATCCGAAAGACGCTGTTGTAAAATATATAGTCACCCCTCACAATAAAACTATATAATACATGTAACACATATTACAAACAAAATTCATTTCGGAAATAACTGCAGCATTATGCACCTCAGGTGCAAGGTTTGTCTCGGGTACATAGAAGTAAATACCCTATAAAGTGGTGAATAGAAGGAATAATTCAATTCAATTCAATTCATTTATTAAAGAGCTTAACAACAGCCAAAAAGGCAAATAACAGAAAAGCACTAACAATACAAACATTACAATACAAAAACAAACAATAAACTAAATATATAAATGTACAATGTTAATTTATTGCAAAAGGATTAATAAGTAAATGAGCTAAATATACCTAAGTAATATAATTAAATTAATAATACTAAATAAAACAAAACAGAAAAAACTTATAAAATTATTAAAACAAAATAAAATGCAGTCAGCACAGCATGTGAATAAACAAAAAACGATGATTATTGTTTAAAAAGCTGACTGACATCAGTAAGCAAAACACGATCTTTGTTAAAGATGTCGACGCTCCTACAGAGGGACTAGCCTTTAAATTACGTTGTACAGTAAAGGTAGAGTAGTCTCTGATAGACTTAGTGGGTACGCAGAGACTAACTGTATCAAAAAGGATGAGCAAATAATTTTGCCTTTAAAAACATTGATGAGGAAAAGGGCATCCAAAAGCTTCCTCCTTAAATGCAACGATAAAAAATTTAATCTAACTAATATATCATCATAATTATAGGCACAAACGCCATTAGAGAATCTAGTGTAACATAGAGCTACAAATTTCCTTTGAATCCTTTCCAATTTAAAGGAGTCAGTATTAGTAACAGAGTTCCAAACAACGGATGCATACTCAATTTTGGAACGGACTAAAGTACTGTACAAAACCAAAAGGCTATCAACAGTGGAGAAGGAAGAAGTAATGTACTGAATCAAGCCAAGCATTTTTAGGCTTTGTGAGAATATATAGTTGATATGCTGGTGAAAATAAAGTTTACAGTCCAATAGAACATCGAGATCTTTAACACAATGGGAGCGTGCCACCAGATTGTTACACAATTTGTAATTAAAGTAAATACTGTTTGTCTTTCGGGTGAACGATATAACAGTCGTTTTACTTAAATTAAGTTGCATCCCATTCACAAGACACTAATTTTGCACTGAATAAATATCGTCCTGTAACAGTTTGCAGTCATCAACATCGCTAATACTCCGATATATCCTTAAGTCATCAGCAAATAAAAGGCACTGTGAGTTATGTATGGAGTCGCAGATGTCATTACTGAATATATTAAAAAGTAAGGGGCCTAGGGTGGAACCTTGAGGCACTCCACACTTAACACGATAAGGATACGAAAGAGTTCCAGATACACGAACAAAAGATTGCCTGTCAGAAAGATAACTATGGAACCAGTCAACATAACTGGGTGATAGTCCAAAGTTTCTAAGTTTCCCAAGAAGAATATTATGAGGGACTAAGTCAAATGCTTTAGTAAGATCAAAATATACTGAATCTGTTTGTCCTTGAGTACTAACTGAAGGTAAAACGGAATTAAGGTAAGTAACCAAATTTGTTGCTGTGGAATTAAATTTACGAAAACCATGCTGTGAGGGATTTAATCTGTACTTAAAAATTTTTTCCAAGTGATCATAAACAATAAGTTCAAATATTTTAGAAAAGTTATTAAGAATAGAGATGGGTCTATAATTACTAACAATGGAACTGTTGCCTTTTTTAAACACAGGAACAACAGCTGTTTCTTTCCACAGGGACGGAAAGGTGGCACTAGTTACACTTAAATTAAAAATATAGGTTAATAAGGGAGTGAAAATAACCCTTAATTACTAACGAAGGAATTCCATCTAACCCCACACACTTTGAGGGTCTGAGGCGCTTGATCGCCTTGCTAACTTCAGCACGAGAGATAGGAGCGGCGGGCAAAAAATCAGAAGTAAAAGTATCGGTAGGAGTGACGGACTGGCAAGAAGTGTTAAAAATTGATTCAAAATGCGTAGCGTATTTCCAAAAATGCTGAGGGTGTGTTTTAAGACTGTCATCAACAGACTTTAACCACCGCCGCCTATCAGACTTAATGGTAGCCTTAACTAATTTACGAAAGTGCGCGAAGTAGGTATAATGTTCATGTGAGTTGGTCTTTTTGAACCGACGTAAATAATGATTATTTTTATTAATGTAATATTTTAAGGTACCGGAAAACCAGATAGGAAATTTATACTTACTTGAATGCTTATTTGGAATAACTAAATTTAATGATCAGTAACCACCGACTTGAGCTGATCTACGGCAGAGTCCACAGAGGACTGATTGTAAACGCAGGACCAATCATAAGAAAATAAATACCTGTAAAGCAGTAAATAGTCAGCACGCGCGTAATTGCGGGAACATCGAGAGGGCTGTGAATTGGTAGTCAGAAATATATTTCTAAGATCAACAAGCAGGGAATGATGAAAAACATCAGGTTTAACCAAATCGTGATTAAAAATCATAACGTTGACAGAGGAAAAGTTAGCAAAAACAAGATCAAGCAGATTCTTGTTTTGAATGGTAAAGTTGTGCTGAGCAAGTCCAAGATAGCATGCGGCACTATGAACGACATCCCCTCTAATTTTGATATAGTGATGTGAGTTAGCTTGAGGGAAGCCATGTACCCAATCAAAGCCAGGAATATTAAAATCACCTAAGAGAACTACCCGCAAATTTTGAGGGTTTAAATTCTTTTCCAGAGAATTAAAATAATTTTCAATAACTTTAACATCGGTGTTAGGCGAGAAGTAGTGATTTCCAACGAGTAAGTTGATCACAGTCCTTCATAAAAAACATAGTTGCTCAGCTAGTAAAGACAATTTCCCGCACTTTGAAAGTCCGAAGATTCATTATCGTATTCAGAACATCCCACGACTGGTCCTTTACTGAACCAGTTGAATACAGTTGTTCAGAACGCCTTATTCCATGCAGTTAATTACTGTAATTTGGACACACATTACGAACCATATCATGCAGCAAAATAAAACGGGTATACGCACAGAAGGGCGCAAGGACTTTGTAACTTATAACTCGACAGGCATACTATAATCCGACCTATCATTTGGAATGTGTGATCATGTAATCCTCTTACGTATTCTACCGATGACACACGAAGATTATACTTCACAGTCTCAGGCGTACGTCGAAATGACGCGACGACAGGGTGGAAATGGAATACAATATGGTATGGATAAAATGGAATTTTAACATCACCACAAACAGTAACATCAGCCTATTTCAAAATAATAAGCTCTACAATAACTTATTAGTACATATAATTGTCCGGACGGAACTAAGGAAGACGCTGAATTGTCTCATATCTGTCAACAGACCACCTCGGGCAGGCCGACTGTACGGTATCAAAACGTCATATGACTGACTCTACAGAACACACTTCTTGAGCCGATCTCGGTCTGTGTGTAGTGGCAAAGGCACAAATTCTTGTCCCAGTCCAACCCCTGCCATCCAGCCCGCAGCCCGTCACACACTACACTAACAGAACTTCCAGGCTTATATTAAAACACTTCATTTTAAGAAAAAGAATATAATGATTACATTTACAAAATTTTCTGTAAAGCTGAAAACTAATAGCAAAGAAGTGAATTTAGACACCAAGCTACTAATACAATTTATTTACTTGTTTCATCTGTTGAAAGGTACAGACATTTATTTTCAGGCACAAAAGAAGAAAACGTGCGCCTGTGTTTTTGTTTAAACCTCTTCTCTTTGCATTATTTTGAGGTACTTGGTAGTGTACAGTCCTGTTGTATATAACTTGTATGACAACAGACTACGATACACTTCCTGACCTAAGTTCTTCGAAGCAAACCACAACACAAGCTTCATCACCACTGGCACTACCTTCCTTTCATTCCTACAGTCTCCACCATACACTCGTCTTGTCACACATTTCTTCTCCAGCAGACCGCGATGCACGTCAAGTCTACTCAGGAATTACGTTTTGTATTTGTTCATGAAGCCAGAAGTAATGTTTTACCCCGTTAATGACTTCACGGGGTTAACTTTAACAATGCCAACACAGAAACAAATTCTGTTTGGAAGAACGTCTTCAATTAACATCTGCAACACCTTTACATAATAATACAAAAACGATGTGTCCATGAAACAAAGCGGACATACCGTGTTCTTGCAAGAACACGTCTTCTTCGTTTCTCATAAAAAAAATGTGCAAAAATGGCATCAATGCAATACTGGAAGCAGAACCGTGACGCATTTAAAACAATTCGCCCCTTTATAGTAAACATGCCCCACTAAACAGTTTGACTACATAATACAGATTATAAGGCTAAGTTCATGAAACGTAGGTTCCATCTTCCCCATAGTTTCAACAAAATCAACGCATTTCCGCAACAAATATACGAAATCTTGTACGCTATGAATACAACAAGGAAATTTACGTTAGGCGTCACAATTAAGTGACGCTTGTCTCGGTGACGACGTCATCAAAGATTCCCATCTGGATAAATGTGGATTCCCCGAAATCAAGGTCTCCTAAGGATTCCCCCATCCCGCCATTTCCGGGTAAATAAACAAAGAGGTTGTCATATAAAGGCCCGTTATTGACCTATCTGAAGAAAATCTTTAAATTTATCTATTCACTTTAATAAAACTTTCCAACATCAAATGTCATAAAAATCTGTCCAATCCCTCGCGAGTTGTTACATGCGGACAGAATGCTAACGGAATGAGAGAAATACAAACATGAGAAAGCGAATAGACGCGCTTCTGCAAATTTAGATGCGAACGCGCCTAAAAACAGCTAGGCCTATTGAAAGGAGAGCAACAATGACGTACAAGAAAATTTTACTTGAAAAGAAGACAGATTACTGTGGTAAACAGCAAATACTTTTAAATATATTTTATATGTGTTGCAAAACAAGAACGGAATTAGACCCTACACATAAACGTTGTATTTCCTCATTCAATGGCATGCGCAACATTAAAATAAAACAGGAAACAACGAATGTGGTCAAAGGCTCAGGCGAGTTCATATTGGACTGATATACAACGGAAGATCCTTTCAGCACCCAAACATCAAACGGTACTTCGTATTCATCTCTCATTGCTCCTGCCATGTGGAATTATAAATTACATGGCCCTTCTGAGAACTGCAATGAACATTCTCGTTTCATAAAAGGCGGATAATTTGACTAGCTGAACACATTATTCTGCTCCATGGAAAGTTAAAATTTTTGTACTGAAGTAGTGTATTCTTTATACACAGATTCACCATTTTTTGACAACCGTCGATATTATCTACTTTTCTATATTGTCGAATTATCGATATTCAATTCAAAAGATCCCAATATGATAAACCAATGTAGCAATTGGCACAATAATGCAAACACCTTATTAGCCTGTATCTGGTGTCATATAAACAATACACGGCCGTTAAATCTAGAGTTATAATTCCCCGACCCATTTAGAATTCATGGGAACATTTCGATCATGTTTGTTTTAACGGAGTCGGTAACGGATTATGAATGTGGGCAGTGAACCGTAAGCCTATACTTAATTACATTACGGATTAAATCACAAAAGCTGCAAAATTAATGTGTTTTCCCTCCGCTAGCTTCTTGGAAGGAAAACGGAAGGTAAAGAAATAGCAAAAATCGAATACACTTCCAACTCAAGTTCCTTCTTCAGATCTTGATAACTGCGCAGCTGGCCAACAGAACCACACGTTTCAATACCCTATTTACATAAGCCCACTACTGGGTCTTCTCCTGAGTCAGATGTATCCAGTCCACACCCTATTTCTTTAAAAACACTTTAATAATATGCCATGATAAATTCTTAAGTCAGTCAAGCGCATCTTGAATATTGGACGGATTTGGATAAAATTTGGTATGGACGTTATGCCACTGAATTATATCCTAAAATAATACTTTTCAATTTCCGATAACAGGTAATATCAATATGGCGTACTAACAAACTTGTCACGTGTAACTGATACAAGCGCCACTTAGACCATACAATGGTGTATGCTTTAATTTCGGAAAGTACCAAACTTCTGAATAGCTCAGTCAGTATAGTGACTAGCTACGGGCTGGACGGCCGGGGTTCGATCCCCGACGGGGGCAGAGGATTTTTCCTCTAGCCTCTGCGTCCAGACCGGCTCTGGGGCCCACCCAGCCTCCTCTACAATGGGTACCGGGGTCCTTTCCCGGGGGTAAAGCCGGCCGGGGCGTGATGCTCACCACTCACCCCCATCTAGTGCCGAGGTCAAGGAAGAGAGGAGCTATACCTTCACTCACCCCAAACGCCTACATGGCGTATAGTGGGACAAACTTTACTTTTACTTTACTTACCAAACTTCTGGAAAATAATTATATGTATAATATAAAATAAAGATATAATGCTGAAACAAACAAAAAGAAAAAGCTTGAATCTCATATGCTACACAGAGATAAAAATATTTTGTCATACCGTTAGTTTTACATTAGTTACAGCAACATATGAACATAATAAACTAAAGTAGTCTAAGTGTGATAACTGATGTTATCTTTTACTAATAATTTTTATTTAGAAACAACTAGGCCAAGAACGACCTTCAACGTATACAGTACAGTTATCGACCAGTTCGTAACAGAAAATCAAGACCCTATGAATCTATGATGTTCTTTTCGACGAAAAATGAGTAATGTATATATGTCACCGGCAATGTATAGAATACCTAGGAAATCTATAGAATGCCTAAAGTCAGTAGGCAAATTATGAAATTCAGGCATTCAATGGAATGCCCAGGTATTTTATAAAATTCTTACAACTTTTAGGCAATGTATGAAACTAACAGTTAATTTTATACTTTGCCTAGGTATTCTATAGAATACCTAGGAATTTTATAAAATCCCTTAGATTCTTTACGCAGAGTATATAACAAAGAAGTTTCTATGATACGATTTATACAGTTTTATTTTATCCTTTATATTTGCAAAAACTTAATATAAAACAATTTTTTTAATTATCAAAACATTTGTTAGGTTAGGTTAGTATATAAAACGATTTTTTTTAATTCTCAAAACTTTCGTTATGTTCAGATTCAGTAGCTTGGTGTTTTCGCGAATATCTTGCACAACCTCCATCTTCACAGCTTACCCAATCGACTTAGATTAATTTTAATTTACACAACCAAACAATATTAACATTACCATTTATTTCATACTTAGCCTACTGACTTAAAGCATTCTATACATTGCCTAGGTATTCTATACATTGCCGGATTTCATACATTTCATTCATCGCCCTGATGACGGAGGCAGTATGACCTCTGAAACGTTGGTTAATATCGACCAGACTACACAACGCAACAACCCAGAAGACAGAAATCTTAATTACAATTTAAATTATTACAATCCAGCCGTATTATACGTGGTCATGATATGTCCTCAATCCAATTCTTATCTTTACAACAAAGCAATAAAATCACCAGTTCAGAATTACTTCATCTATACCCAGATCTCTTATTTACTATTATCCTTTACAGTTTCCAAACCTGGTTAAAACACAGGGATAAAGAACGTCTCTGACTACAATAGCCTCTTGGGGTTCTCACAGCGACGAATATGAAGATGGCTGTCTTCTGGGCTGTTCACGTTCTCTATTACATTATTATGATATTCTAATTGGAGTACTAACTCTTTCTCCTTACATTGCGCTATGAGCGCAAGTAGGCCTACAAATGCTTTGAGATCACCAACTCATAATGGACGCCTCCCTCAGTGGCTGGCACGTGGCCTCGCTCCTTGCGGTGCCATGGCCATTTCTAAATTATCATGAATAGAAGGTGAAGGTTGCCAACAGTTTGATCTGCTGGCCTTCAGCGCTGCTAAAATATTATCAACACAAACACTATTTAAATACGAAATAAGAAAAGCTATCATTATTACTATTACTTTTATTGTTTAAGCCACGGCGCTTAATTAAACAGTGCTGCATCAGAGGACAGCACTATCAACTTAAAATGTTTTATAATTTATACACATCTGTTTATATTAACTTGCCAGGGCACTGCTTAGTGTTTATGTAATAAAAATATCTGTTGGGGTAACAAACTCCAGGCCGCTAATCACACAGCTGGTCAGAAAATTCCCCACCTTTTATAAAACCGAGAGGTTTAATACCATGTTTGCAGCATCCTGCAAATAGTCCGTATTCTGAGCCATTTAAACATAGATCATGTTCTCACATCTTATTTGTTTGAAATCCAGGTTAATATTATCTCAAATCTCTGCTTAGGTTTCACAAGTAATCACTCTCTTTCAGGTTATCCAAATTACATTTTCCATGCATGTCATCTATGGCCCAAAGATTTCCAAATAAATGCCTGAAGATTATCATGTATCATCCAAGCAGTATTAGTACATCTGCTATTAAATTAGTAAAGATTTGGATTTAATCAGGAGATGTTTCACATTCGCGAAAGCATTACAGCTGTTTAACAGTAACATTTTCCAGTTACAATTACACTGTAAATCCAACAGCTGTCTCGCCAGAATCACAATAAGAACGCTTACAGGCACTTCTGTACACGATACCCGGCTGCTAGTTGATACAAATCCATGGCTTAATTGCTTGTGCTGGTAGAGGCTACAATTCTGTACCAGGGTAATATTTTGATTTTGAGGTATACTGAACGATATGAGGAGATAACAAATATCAAAACAACATTTTAACGTTTGGAATCTTAGTAGGTACTCGTTAACATTGTTCACATTAGACCAGGGTAAGCGTCAAATTAGTAAGTACTGTCAGTTTTTTTGGACTTTGTCCATTGTATTATATTCTACAAACAGATCAATGCGTTTCGGGACCTGTATTTGATCCTGTTTTAAAGTGAGGGATTCCTACACACCAGACCAGGGACTGGAACTTGTCCTGTCTACTGGACCCAACTGAGTAGGTATCTCTCACCTAAAGACAGAAGCAAATCCAGCTTCCAGGAGTTGCTTTCTCTTTGTAAAATATAAGAACGACGGATAAGTCCAAACAACTATCAATAGTGACTGCAATTTTAATAGCTCCATCAATATCATTTAAGAAAGCGTAGCATGTCCCGCAGGAATACACATGTCATTTGTTGGCGACTTTTAACTTGAGCTTTAATGCACTGAAACAATTGAACAGTTTAAATAAGCTACTGCATAGGACGTGAGAGTGAGGCAAAACACAACAGCAACACGCGTTTGTCCTCGCTCGGTGTCAAACCGCGGCATCAAGTGTGGTACTGTGCACGCAATTAGCACAACCACCTCTCCCCCCTCCACTAGGTGCCCCCACATCCCACCCATCCCCCAATTAGCGAGTACTAATTAACGCGTACATGACGCTCATCTAGCACACCCAAATACATACACACATACGTCTACGCATGCATGGAATATCACATCGTTTTTAATGTATATCTGTAAACAGATAGCCTCGCTGTATACAGATTTAAATTTACACAAATTATCCAAATTAACGAATTGATATTTAGTTGCACATAACATAATTAAGTCAGAAAACATTAATAAAATTAAGCATTATACTTAAACAGTTTAACACAAAAGGGATCACGACTAAATGTGAAATGAACAAAGCCAGCACGTAGCTTGAAATTAACATAAAATATTTCAAAACGTGAACAATTCTCTTCTTGGCATTGGTAATGTCAAGTTGCTACTATGCCCAAGTCCTACGTCGTTAACTTTTTGAAGCCGAAGGTCATATAAATAATATAAGTTATAAAAATTCATCTCTACAAGAAAGAAAACAACGCGTTATTACAAACATCAACTGGTTAATAATATTTAAGGAAATGATCGGTTTACTTTTAGAATCTCATGAAACCCCATAAACACACTACGCAGGAGAAATGCAGAGTTACTGAATATTGAAGTAGATTGTGCACAAGGTCACTATTAATTCGTGAAGGACTAAAGCGTATGAAAGGATCAGAGAAGTAGATTTCAATAATTTCACCCTGAATGTGTGTGGTCAACATCACGCTCTGCCCGCTTTATTCCCGGCGAAAGAGCCTTCGGTACCCACTGAAAACTTTGGGTGGCCAATGAGTCGTTGACGTATCAGTAAACAGGGAAATTCGATAGAGTCGTCATCTTCTACAATGATCATCTGTCTCGCCCGATCAAACTCTTGGTAGTAGCCGAATTACATACAGATTTAAAATTCGTACAGATGCAACGTGATCCATTTAACACAAACAAACCCAACACTGCCTTGAGGTGAATTATAAAATATTGAAATAACCATATGTATAACATCTCAAGAAATCATGTTCTGAGATTACTGTCATATCACTTTAATCAACACACTGTTCGAGAATAAGGTTTGCACGCCTGCAAATAAATTTCACTACAAAATATTCTGGAGATACGGTTGATGCTACTGAAAGAAAATTGATATGTGAGATATTGCCAATTCTTACCGATGAATTGTAAATTCTGCCTTCTCCTCCCCCGTCACGTGGTCCAAAAGCTGGGATCCGAACAGCAACATCCCGAGATTGGTTTGATTCCTACTTGGAAACAGTAAGACTTTGCACTCGATCCTCTGTGTTTCTCATTTACGGAAGCAAACTTCTGCGAGGTAATCACGGGGCAATGTACCGTGCAGACACAAACACACATTTTAAGTGAGAATCCAAATTACAGTATTACGAACCGCACTTCCTGTGGACGTAAGGTCTACGCCGGGAATGGACATGCTGACTTACAGGACTGAAAGCTGACTCACATCTTCAGCTTCCAATTTCGAAATTAGTGTATTCAAAGAAGTGCATTCATTTGGGCAACATTCAAGACGAATTTGTACAGGCGCTATATATTCTTGATGGCTACACATATCTGTTCTGGAATAAATAATGCTTCGAAAGAGAAGAAAAGTACCAATCGTTCCTTATTTTTCTTCTTCAAGAAGTTCACGGTTCCTAGAATGAGACCTGGCTGCGAGAGAATATCTAGCTTTACAAATCCTCTGTTATACGTCTGGTACGCCTCTTTGAACGGGAGATCAGCTAGTTGCAGAAACTCCACCTACACGGGATAGCAAAAAGCAAAAATACCGGCGAATGTTCATCCATGACTCGAAATGACATTAGAAGCAACGATCTCAGTATTTAAACAGTGAAGATCCACGCCTTAGACAGTACAACCACTGCTACCAGTGTACGGATATTTTAGTTCCTTGTAATTCAACAAATACAGAACACCTTTCCTGTAACATTCTGAAGCCGACGTCATTCGACGACGAGCGAGGGGAGACAATTCGTGCAGTTTAAATTAATGATGATATCACGGAAAATTCATGACAGCGAGAACAGTAATCACGTAATCCATTATATAATGTGCTCTCGTTCGTGTTATGAGATTTTAAAGTAGTGTAAAACAATCCCGCGAGAATGGCCGAAATTGTGACAAATAGATCAACGGGTCAATTTATCACAACGCATGGCACAATGCCGCCACAAAATTTACACTGTCTTATTCAAAGAATCCGGCACCAACCAATCTAAGGTTATCCTCCAGTTCCTCTTTCACTGAAAGCTTGGCTCACAAACACTAGAATGCTCGAATGAAGTACACATACCTTTACTTTCTCGTATTTCGTTAAATATCAAATGTACTTCGCTTTAGAGCAGCAACTGACATAAGTAATAAAAATAAATGAGTCATCGTTCTGATGATGGAGGCAGCAAGGCCTCTGAAACTTTGTTAAACTTCTACCAGACTACATGGCGATACAGCCCAGAAGACTCACGGGCGTGAAAACCCGAAATCATTCATGTGGAAATGATACGCGCGTCACTTAAAACGAGAAAGTTCATTCAAAGTTGGAAGTTTTCGAGTAAATGACATAAAAATATCCTACAGCACGGAAAATAATATATCACAGCAACATTATAATCGTGAAATATGTTCAAATCATTCTGTAACTGTTCAGGAGGACATAAAAATTTAATCAGTTATGTTTCCTAGCATAAAGAATGATTAATTGAAAACAAAACTTGAAAGAAATGATAAGCGCTTTCACCGTTTGGAATACTGAGACAAAGGGCAATCTGAAGGTGGCATTTTATGGAA